>CM061142.1:208545729-208828890 GCA_030789695.1 Scilla litardierei
CAGATCTGGATCTGCGAATTCCAGATTTGGATCTGAAACTTCCAGATCCGGATCTGCGAATTCCAGATCTGGATCTGCGACTTCCAGATCCGGATCTGCGACTTCCAGATCCGGATCTGCGACTTCCAGATCCGGATCTGCGACTTCCAGATCCGGATCTGCGACTTCCAGATCCGGATCTGCGACTTCCAGATCCGGATCTGCGACTTCCAGATCCGGATTTGATTCAAGCGTGGAATCACACTGATTCTCCTCTTGGATCCTCTTGACGCGATCTCCTACCTTCCTGGCCGTTAGGGTTTGTAACATCTCCATTATCTCCGGAATTGACGCCATGGCCTCCCTCAAAAACTTCAGATCTGAAGTTGCATCTTTCAGATCTGAAGTTGCCTCCTTTAGCCCTTGGATATCGCGTCCCGTTTGCGCGGCTTCCCTCCTCATGGCCCGAAGTTGTAGCAAATCACCCATGGATCGTAGAAGCTCTGATACCAATTTGATACGATCCGGTAGATCGTATACTCAAATCAGCGTTTAAAAGTGGAAAATATGAAAAGAGGAATTTTTATAGAAATTTCAGCGAAGAACAAAAGATAAATTGGGCCTCTTTCGAGACGAAACCCTATCTCCTAGCTTTGGATGAACGGACCAAAGCCTAAGCACTTTCACAATTGACACCTAGTTGTTCTTCACAATTAGGCATACCCTAACCCTAGCCCACGCCCTCACTTATATAATGTTTAGGCGTGGTGCGTACAGCAAAACTAGCAAAACTTATTGTGCATAAAGAAATTTCGTCCAAATAGTCGGTGCGCATAGCAATTACTCTTTCGGCCTCCTCTCGTACGTAATGATCGCATCACAAGGCCCCCCTCCTTTGGTTGGGGTCGGCCGACCCCTGGGCTGGTTGTGGGGGTTTGGACGATCTCCTTCGTGGCCCCGGTGAACTCCTCCGACTCCTTGCTCTTCCACGGATCTTCCTCCTACTCTTTGAAGTACTCATTGGCATCCGAAAGCAACCTTTTTCGAAAATCTCGATCTTTTCCTTTCCCTTCTCCAAAGGCGGGACCTTTTTTTGAAGAACTAGGGTTCGCACCATCGTTTCCTAACTTTCCGTTAAAAGTCGTAAGTTGGAAGATGGTTTAGCGGCGAGTCGGATCCACCGCCGTCGTTAATTTAACGATCGACTCGCTATTCTCAGCCACTGTTTTCTTTACCTCATCGATCTCCCCATGGTTGTTCTCCTCCGTTTCGCTTCGATCTTTATTCCTTGTTGACGCCTCCATGGATCGTAGTCGCTCTGATACCAAATTGATAGATCCGAAGGTAAAATCCGAACTTTATAGATAAAATAGAAGAAAAATGATAAATTGGCTACAATTGATAGGGGCAACCACCCTCCCAAGACGCCGTTAAGAGGACATCCACACTCGTCTATCTAGAAGTCATACAAAATATCAGATCAACATGCCCTAGGGCCGACGGCCGTACGCCCCTTATATCCCCTTTTGCCGAAAAACCCAATTACAAGTTTGCCCCCTTTTAAATAATAAAATAAAGAGAATAATTAAAAACGTGCGAGCACGTCCCTGTATCATTTGGTTGAGCCGGATGTCCCCTTGGTGCGCCTCATTGAATACGTGATGAGCCCATCAGTAGCTTGCTATCTTGTTTGAGCATTCCATGCTTATTTATGATAAGTTGTGTTTGAATGATGTATATGCTCTAACCTGAGGGGGAATGTTGGAAGTTTTTTGTAAAATTTGATTGCTGCTTATTCTGTATAACACACAATACATAGAGAGTTAGTGAATAATTCTACTCTATCTAACATTCTCTTTAATTACTATTTTCTGATAACAGGGGATGAAGGGGAGAATCTAAGAATTCCAGGGAAGGATCAGATTATCGTAAGAAAGTTTTTAGTTCGGTACAACTCAAGGTGAACCCACCTTGAGTTTTAAGGATGTTAAGAGATCATTTGCTATAAGAACACCCACATTGAAAATACAAGAAAATGGACATATGTTAAAAGTTGAGCCATTACCTAATAGCTTACGCTGTTGGGGTTGAATGTTTCAACCTAGATTATGTCCTTGCTCGTTTGACTCATCATGGGACCCCTATCTAGCTTTCAACCGAAACATACCCATTAGTTTATAATAGTGATGGTAGCAATAAAAAATCAGATCTCGAAATAGATTAGCGAAGCATGTGAGCTGGAGAAGACAATTTATGACTTTTATCATGGCCTTTATGCAATCATGCAATGCTTGTGCAGGATCATGTTCATGTATGAATATGATGCATGCTTCCATACTTAGCACCAAATGCATTGCATATCATGAGTTCTTCATGATAAGCTGTAGCTGAGCGAGTCTATGACGGTCTGCATATAACACAATCCCTATGCCTTTGACGGTGGGTCACTGCAGCAGCATCTCGTAGGTGCTATCCAGCTAACATGTGCCCCCATGCGTAACTTCTAAAAATACACCTATACCAATATAAGTTGAATGTGTTGCATGAACCTATGTAGCTAATTTTTATGTACTTTCAATTCTCGTATAAGGAGATGTTCGTATCCCATCATTACAGAGACAGAACAAGCCATCAAGGATTGTTTTTAAGAATTGCTACCAAATTACTGTTCATACGCAAACTTATTGTAAGCAATTTACATAATTTTCCCTTACAAATTTACAATTCCAAAAATCAAGTTTATCTGCCATATAGTAGGAGGACAATTGTTTTTGTTATATTATTATTATTATTATTATTATTATTATTATTAATTTTTTTTTGTGGGGGGGGGGGGGGGGGTCCATGAAGTGAAGTTATGATTTTTCACTTAAATATTGTAAGATGAATTATGCATGGCTTTTGATGATGCCATAGAGCTCCATTTGGGTTTCCTATTCTAGAATACAAATAATAACAAGTCATGTTCCACGAATACTTCCTCTCGAATCAAATTTAAAACTAAAATTTTGCTTTCCTGCCATACCATGACAACTTCTCATAAGTTATCCAACTTACTCACAATTTAAAGGAATAAGTTCTCTAACTTCTATGAATTTTTAAAATTCTTCCTACTATTTTATCACGTGTTTAAGGTTAATATAAGCCAAATCTAATATAATATATCGGGAAGGACATGTCTGAATTTTTCTTGTTCTCTTGGGGACATGTTGCAGCTTTGGCCGATTTCCTTATTGAACGAGAAAAAAAACAGAACTGAAAGTGAGGGGAGAATTGCTTTTCTACCCAAATTTGAACGCATCAAAATCATAGATCTCCAACAATTCATAAGACATGCATAAGTCACTTTATAACGCATGCAATCACAATCTCACTAATAAGCTATTACATGAATAAATCAAGATAAATTTTTTAATTAAAAATCATAGAGAATTTAATTATCACTGGAATTATTGAGAAATTCGGATTTTCCATATTGCTCACCAACCTTGGAGGCTTGGAAGATCAACATATTTTTTCCCTCTTTCTCCATTTGATTTGGGGTTTGATGGTGATTTTCCTTTTCCCTCTCTATACTAATTAATCAATTTTGCTACAAAGTTAAAAAGCTGATATTGTCATCAGTTTTCCATGGGAAAACCACATTAAAATAATTTGAGTTATTTATTTATATGGTAACAATGTTAAATCTATCTAACAAAACAAATATATGTAATAGAATGAATTTTTCATTTGGGTTACTTTTTAAATATGGGATGATATGATAATTAATCAATTTTGCTACAAAGTTAAAAAGCTGATATTGTCATCAGTTTTCCATGGGAAAACCACACTAAAATAATTTGAGTTATTTATTTATATGGTAACAATGTTAAATCTATCCAACAAAACAAATATATGTAATAGAATGAATTTTTCATTTGGGTTACTTTTTAAATATGGGATGATATGATCTGGTTATGGGATTCTATCAAGCGTACCTGGTCTCTCCATAAAAAGAGAGAGGGGATAAATATGAATATCATCTGAAGGAAATTTCCTCCTATGGCAATCAAAAAGTTCATTTTCATATATTGATCAACACATCTTGAATCATAGATACATAAAAAATCTTATGGTTTTCGTATTGTTTGCGTATGCATGTAGTCATTGAAATTTTGATTATTTTTCAATAATAGAACCTTTTCCACTCCCAAAATTAGCAAGCAAAGATGATACGATCCGGTAGATCGTATACTCAAATCAGCGTTTAAAAGTGGAAAATATGAAAAAAGAGGAATTTTTATAGAAATTTCAGCGAAGAACAAAAGATAAATTGGGCCTCTTTCGAGACGAAACCCTATCTCCTAGCTTTGGATGAACGGACCAAAGCCTAAGCACCTTCACTATTGACACCTAGTTGTTCTTCACAATTAGGCATATCCTAACCCTAGCCCACGCCCTCACTTATATAATGTTTAGGCGTGGTGCGTACAGCAAAACTAGCAAAACTTATTGTGCATAAAGAAATTTCGCCCAAATAGTCGGTGCACATAGCAATTACTTTTTCGGCCTCCTCTCGTACGTAATGATCGCATCATTACTCCGCTCCTAAAAGAGCCACCTTGTCCTCAAGGTGGTGCATGAAGTCCGCGGAGGCCCTACTCCAAGTGCGCGTAAGACTCCTCCTGGATCAAAATGATGAAAATGATCTGAAACATGAAGATCTGGATCTGAAACTTCCAGATCTGGATCTGAAACTTCCAGATCTGGATCTGCAAATTCCAGATCTGGATCTGAAACTTCCAGATCTGGATCTGAAAATTCCAGATCTGGCAGATCCAGATCTGGATCTGAAACTTTCAGATCTGGATCTGCGAATTCCAGATCTGGATCTGAAACTTCCAGATCTGAAACTTCCAGATCCGGATCTGTGAATTCCAGATCTGGATCTGCGAATTCCAGATCCGGATCTGCGACTTCCAGATCCGGATTTGATTCAAGCGTGGAATCACCCTGATTCTCTTCCTCTTGGATCCTCTTGACGCGATCTCCTCCCTTCCTGGCCGTTAGGGTTTGTAACATCTCCATTATCTCCGGAATTGACGCCATGGCCTCCCTCAAAAACTTCAGATCTGAAGTTGCCTCTTTCAGATCTGAAGTTGCCTCCTTTAGCCCTTGGATATCGCGTCCCGTTTGCGCGGCTTCCCTCCTCATGGCCCGAAGTTGTAGAAAATCACCCATGAATCGTAGAAGCTCAGATTTTTAAAGAGGAAAAAATTAAAAAGTGGAATTTTATTTGGAATTTCTATGAAGAACAACGATAAATTGAGTTCCTTCGAGACGAACTCGATCTTCTAGCTTTTATTTGAACGGATAAAAAGCCTAAAGATCCCTCACAAGATGCCTACAATTGTTCTTCACAAAATAAGCATAACCTAACCTTAGCCCACGCCCTCACTTATATAATGTTTAGGCGTGGTGCATACAACAAAACTAGCAAAACTTATTGTGCATAAAGAAACTTCGCCCAAACAGTCGGTGCACATAGTAATTACTCCTTCGGCCTCCTCTCGTACGTAATGATCGCATCATTACTCCGCCCCTAAAAGAGCCACCTTGTCCTCAAGGTGGTGCATGAAGTCCGCGGAGGCCCTACTCCAAGTGCGCGCAAGCCTCCTCCTGGATCAAAAAGATAAAAATGATCTCCACCGCTTTCACTGCCGTTCTGAAGAAATCCAGATCTGAAAGTCTCAGATCTGAAAACTTGAAGATCTGGATCTGAAAATTTCAGATCTGAGACTTTCAGATCTGGATATGAAAGATCTGGATCTGAGAATTTCAGATCTGGATATGAGAATTTCAGATCTGAGACTTTCAGATCTGGATCTGAGAATTTCAGATCTGGATCTGAAAGATCTGGATCTGAGAATTTCAAATCTGAATATGAAAATTTCAGATCTGAGACTTTCAGATCTGGATCTGAGAATTTCAGATCTGGATCTGAGACTTGAAGATCTGGATCTGATACTTTCAGATCTGGATCTGAAAGATCTGAGGCGCCGCTCTCCTCTTTCTCCACATCATCCTCAGAGAAGTACCTATGAGACTTCATCAGATCGGAGTCCGCAGCTTCATTAAGACCCAATGATTTATAAGCTTGCTCCCTGTAAAAGAAGACATAAAAATTGCTCGGATCATAATCCAAGATTTCTGACCCCAAATTTATGCATTTCCAATAGCGTCCAATCATCAAGTAACACCCCATCAAATTGGCTAAACATTGCAAGTGTTGAGCTTTTCCCTTGGCTGCGGAAATGCAATCGTAATAAGATTTAGCAATTTCATATTGGCTAGCTGCATCATGAAATCTTCCATATCGAAAGAGCTTGTTCCCTTGCCGCAGCGCCAGTGCTTGTTGTAGCAAATCACCCATGGATCGTAGATGCTTTGATACCAATTTGATACGATCCGGTGGATCGTATACTCAAATCAGCGTTTAAAAGTGGAAAATATGAAAAAAGAGGAATTTTTATAGAAATTTCAGCGAAGAACAAAAGATAAATTGGGCCTCTTTCGAGACGAAACCTTATCTCCTAGCTTTGGATGAACGGACCAAAGCCTAAGCACATTCACAATTGACACCTAGTTGTTCTTCACAATTAGGCATACCCTAACCCTAGCCCACGCCCTCACTTATATAATGTTTAGGTGTGGTGCGTACATCAAAACTAGCAAAACTTATTGTGCATAAAGAAATTTCGCCCAAATAGTCGGTGCGCATAGCAATTACTCTTTTGGCCTCCTCTCATACGTAATGATCGCATCAAAAGAGCATGTGATTCCATAGATTTTTATGTAGTTTAGTTTTAGAATATGAAGATCAAAATTATTAGTGTAGGTCTTCCATGAAAGACGCGGAGACGGGACTTTGATTGCCATTAAAGGAAGTGTATATTACATATATTCACTAATATCCTATCGATATAATTTTAGCATAGATCCTATCACCCAAAAAAAACATCTAGTATATAACTCAAATGGAAGATCCAAACCATTTAAGATGATCCAAACCATTTGATGGGCCTAAAATTGAAAATTCAGATGATTTTGTGATGTTTGACCTTAAAATAAATGGTTGAATGCCGGGAGTTTTTTATTTGTTGTTTGGAATATGTGAATTGAAAAATCCAACTTTTCGGTCATAATGTAGACACTTTAAAATGCTTAAAATGAAAATTTAAATGATTTTGTGATGTTTGACCTTAAAATGAATGGTTGACTGTGGAGACACTTATTTGTTTGTACTTTGCAGATACGAATTGAAAAAACCAAACTCTTGGATCATAATGCAAACACCTTAAAACCTTTGGGTGCATATCTTTGTTGAGTTTGAAACATTTCAGAGAATCTAGCCCGTAAAGTCTAGTAAATCACTATCTTTGTTCATATTATGGCTACTCAATTGCCATGGCAAAAGAACTCAAAATAGTCTAAAATTTTGTTATTAGGCACTCCAAATGATGTTGAAAAACTTAATACAAAGTGGATGTTCATATTTTCTATTATCTAAATTTATATGTAGGACATAGCTTGAAATTTGTCCGGACATAGCCTTGTCTAAGTCTGTCTGTTATTTATCTCCATTAAAGTGGATGCTCATGGTTTTTATCATTTAATTTTGATACAATAGGATTTGGTTCAGAATACTTGCGGATGGAGCCTTGTCTAACTATTTATATGATTAATGGATATGTACTGTCAGTACACTGACATGAATTTCTTGTGCTGACAACCATCTGTCGGTTAAGGATTGGATAGATCTGTTTTGCAAAATAGACACTGTTTTTTTCAAAACCCTCACAAAATTACAAACCACCCAGATCATCCCTCTTCACTTCCGATCTTCCCAGGGTCTCTTACCCCCAACACCTCCTCCCTTTACATCACCCTACTCGTTGGTGCCGAACAATCTGGTCATCAGTGATGAGGAGGATGTAAAGGGAGGTCAGCAGTGGAGGAGGTCGTGGGGAGATCAGAGGTTGGTGGAGCTGCCGGAGGAGGTCAGCGTGGGATGAAGAGTGGCTGCGTACATCAATGGGGAGGAGGAAGAGGTGGGTGCAGGAGTGGCATGTGCGAATAAGGAGGATGAAGAGGGAGGTCAGCTGGCGGGAGGAGGAGGTCAACGATGGGGAAGAGGCAGGAGGGGGAGCAATTGTGGCGGCGGTAGAGCATCAACACGAGTAAAGAGAAGGGGAGGTTTTGAGGGGGTTTGTAATTTTGTGAGGTTTGGGAAAACGAGAGTTTTGTAAAATAACCCTAGCCAATCCTTAGTTGATGCATGTCTGCCAGCATAGGAAATTCACGTGCTGGCAACACATCCATATATATATATATCTCAAGGAATTAGGTTTTGCCTGATATCCTTCGGTATCGGGTGTTTCGTCTTGTTCGGTTTCGATCGGAATGGTGTCGTTTTGGCCAAAACCAACGGTAAAATTGAAAAAAATAAAGTTACTAATTCTTTCCAAAAATTGAAACTCTAAAACTCATAAATCAACAATGAAATTTAAACTTAAAAAAATTAAAACTCAAAAATTAAAATTTTTACCTCGTCATGTCGAGTCCCGTCGTCGAGTCTTTGGAGATCAGTTTGTGTCATCGTCATCGTCTAGTACTTAAAGAGCCCTGCCGGCTGCCAGTCTTTGAGTGCCATCATCGAGTCTTCAAGCTGTTGAAAAATCTCAGAACTCAGAAGAACAAAAATCAGGCCGATGTCGAGTCTTCGAGCATCAAGTGCCACATTTAACGCGTTAGGGTTGAGTGCTGCTATCAAATTATACATCTGGCTACATGTTATATTTATTTACAAGTTTGCCGTTCTCTTTTAAATGTTTTAAAGGAAGGGAATGGTAAAGTTGTAAATAAATGTAAATGGATTATCGAATGTGTAATTTGACTAGCGCACTATTGAAATCTCAGCTTGTGTTGCTATTCATCTAACATATGTTGCTAACCATGTTGCATTTATTTACAAGTTTGCCATTATCTTTTAGAAAGGGAATGGCAAACTTGTAAAAAGTGTAATATATGTAGCAAAACGTGTACCGTGAATAGCAAAACTTTCTAAATTCTAGAATATACATATTTTTACATATTTTTAATGTTTGATAGTATTATACATTAATATTTTAGTTAGAATTTGATATTAGTAATACAAATTGATAGTATTTGATAGTTTTTTAAATATTTAAAACTACCAATACGAACAAAACGAAACGAAACTTCGAAATCACCGAAATGAGTGCAACCTAACCGAAACCTAAAATTCACGGAAGACCGAAACCGAAACCGAGACCTCTCACCTTGATATAAATGTATGTATGTGTGTGTACTTGGTTATGTTCTCAGCAGTTGTCAATGGATAGTTAAGGCAATAATGCAAAGTCAAGTGGATTGCTGGATATGCCCTAAAAAACTTCCGACTAACTTGGATATTTAACAAACTATCCTTGTAACTGAGGCTAATTCCTAATTTATTAACTAACTACCAAACAGCTATGTAAGGTTTTATGTGTCTATTTACTAATGGGCATAGTAGATCCTAATTAAGATATCAAAACGTAGAGATATGATATAAATGCATATGCAAATTTTAGTGAATCACAATCAAATATTTAAATTATTTCTTCAAAGCACCCTAGGTATTCTAAAAGGATTACATGGGTCTGTAATGTTTTTATTGGATAGTCATATATCTTGATTGTTTTTTATGGATGGTTGGATATATGTGATAGTTGTGGTTTTCTTCTGTTAAACTGTGCACATGACATATCATGATCAGTTCCTCTATAAGCCTAGCGAACCTAATTCGTTTAGCTTTCCTTACTAGCGAACTCACTTTTACAATCTCACAGAAAACCAGAACTATACCGTTGTATGTGTAATAATTTTCTTGTAAGTTTTGCTTTTTCTCCATAATCAAAACAAAACCGTTGCTTTTTCTCCATAATCGAACAAAAATGAATAGTTATTTTCTGTATTGTTCTATCTATAAAAATGTGATTTATATGACCTAGGACGATTTATGAAACTGTCCCAACCTTTCTCTGATAAGGCTTATGTCGTAGTTTTTGGCATGTTTGCTACTTGGCTAAAAAATAATCTGAAGCAAAGAGTTTCCTTTGTAGGTCAAGTGGTTGCTAAAATTATCACAGATTCCTGAAATCAAGGAGGTTCCAACCTTTAGCAAGGATGCTCAATCTTACTTGGAAAGTATAATTAACGATTTCAGTAAATATGATGCATTGGAAGTGAAAAAAATTGAAAAAGTGACTAACCATGATGTTAAAGCCGTGGAGTACTTCTTGAAACAGAAATGTAAACTCAATGCGGAAATTTCTCAGGTGAGTTTTTGATTTTACTTTCTTTGAAAATATTGTTGGTCCATCATATAAATCTGATCACATGTGCTCCCAATGATTTCATTTGATACTTCAGTGGAATCTGCCATCATCTTTTTTGTAATATTATATTCAACAATCGTTTATCAGGTTCTGGAGTTTTTCCATTTTGCATGTACATCAGAGGATATAAATAATTTGGCCCATGCATTGGCACTGAAAGAAGCATTCAACACTGTGATATTTCCTGTGATGACTGAGTTATTGAAGGCAATATGTAAATTGGCAAAGGAAAATGCTCATATCCCCATGTTGTCTCGCACTCATGGACAGGTACTTGATGCGTTTTAGATTAAAGTGTGGTCTTTGTTAGAACAGAGCATCTAGTCTGTATAATTAAATTTTTGTTCTTCATTTGATTCTATAAAAGTATAATTGAAAGCAAAATGCAATATTCCAAAATGATTTTTGACATTTTCTTTCTGTGAAATAAACACGTTGATAACATGTTATTGTAATAATTTGCAATCCATGTTTAAGAAATGACTGAGTAGCACGTCTGATATGTGTCTAAAAAGGCAAAGTCGTAGGCGATGGAGTTGGACTCTTCTATGAGACAGAACCTTATGAAATTTTCATTTTTTATTCCTTTTAAAAATTGATATCTGTTAAAATATAAAACCGAAAATTTGTAGATATTAGATGAGATAGTTGGAAGCATAAATGGTTCAAATTTTCTAACCTAAAACAATATATGTAAATGTATCCTCACTACATGAATGTTCTTTTTCTGTTTCTTCCTTTTATTCGTACTTGCATTTCAGTTGGGACAACATCAGGCTGTGATGAGAGAACTAAATAAACAGTATTTCTGGTCTGGTAGAATCCAGCTAAATAGAATATTTATGGTATGTCCAAATTGGACCAGGATTAATTGCTTAGAAAAATTCACTGGAGATGGATAGGCTTGAGTTGGTTTGGACTAATGCAGTAAGTAAAGCATGTCCAGATTCTGTTGAACTGGTTATAACTTATAATAGGATGTATTCATTTAATTTTCTTAATTAACTAGCAGGTGTGAGCATGTTCGTAACCGTCCAATTTATATTACAATAGAGATTGATATACTAAAAATCGATCATGGATTCAATTCCAAAAGGTTCACTTATAGATTTATGTTGCATCGACTATTGCATTGTACAATGTCTCATTAAAATCAAATCTAAAATCCATCATTTTTTGTGGAAAAACATTGCCCAGCCCAAGTGTTTTTTTATCTCTATTTATTATTTTTGGTAATTTTTAATAAATTTCTAAAGTTTTAAACCTGGAATGACAAATTGACATTCGTATACCCCGGTCTGAAAACTGTAAACAGCTCAACGTCCCTATACCAAAACAAAGGGAATGCAAAAATGGCACTGATACAGACATTTTGAGCATTGGCATGAAGTTTTGTCTTTCAATTGAATATTCATCCTGCCAATTGAGGATGTTGACCATGGAAATTCCGTCTTGCATCTTCTTCCTCCACATGGGGTCAAAGTGCTTGCAATTTTGGCTTCATAACACAAATTCGAACTCTAGCATTATTTTTTCAACAGGTTTCAGTCTATTGCAAGTTTCTTTCTGTCTTCATGAAACCTTCATTTGCATTTTGTGACGATACCTAATTGGTGTTGAAGGCACTAGACTGGAATTCTGTAGGTTAGATTTTTGGAAGGATATGTGATTTTTGCACTTGCACAGAATTTGTAGAAGAAAAATGAGGAGGGTATATTGTAGAAACACCCTTGGGAGTCAGGACTATGGACCATCTGGCACCAACATCCCATAATCGATGATATCAGCTCACGATACCCCTAAAATCCAAATGGGGTCTTCGCTTCATCTAATGAGTGTTGCGTGTGATTGGAACGTGTTTTTTTGGGACACCCTTCATCTAGTGGGGGTGTTGAAAGAAGTTCCTTGATCTGACTTCCACTGACCTTCATCACCCCTTCCCTCCCAAAGCCTTGTGAGTTTTAAGTGTCAACATCATCCACAAAATTTCTTTTTTATTCCTTAGAATACTGAGATTTATCTGAAATAATATGCATATTGGTGGGTTGAGAACCAAAATTCACGAATCCCTACTATATACTAATCAAAGATAATGCATATTAGTTTTTCCCCTTTCTTTTCTGTCGGACTTGAAGCTTTCTGAACTTAAACATATTTCAATCTTCACTATCAAAGCGAAAACCTAATTTTTTGTTGCATATTGATCTGTTATTTTTTGATGAAGGCTTGAGTGTAAAAATGTAGAAACTGTGGATTGAATAGAGTGATTTTTATAAGAACTTAAGAGCATCTATTGATAGTCTTTCAGAAGTTTGATATGCACACAAGGCTGATGACAAGATCTAAGGAGATTTTTTTAAACACCAACCTTCATTCGACTATCTAATGCCTACAAAGTCATTAACAATTTTTCAATTACAATTCGTTGTAAAACAAATGACAAATGCAAAAGAAGTAACTGGCAATAATTACTACAAACTCATGAATGGCAACACATCTTTTGGGAGCCTAAATGTCATTGTAAACCAACTTTTTCGTGGGTTGATAGAGTTGTAATCTTTTGGGTTTCAGAAGTTGGCTCATGTAAATTTCTTGGTTGCAGTCTAACATATGTAATTAAGTAGATCTAATATCAGTCAACATGGTCAATAGTTCATGGGGGTGTTTGATAAGCTTGATAAATGACAGTTATGATAGTGGCGGACAAGCTGATGTCAACCCTCTATGAAATGGTTTCAAACTGCTAACCAATGGAACTGTGTAGAAGAGAACTTGAAATCATGAAGCCTTGGTGGCTACTGGCTAGTTGGCATTTGGTAAGTGCTGTTTACCTTTTTTTGTATGCAGTTGGAACCCATGCTAGCTTTTGCAGGCATCTAGAATTCTCCTATTCTATGAAAGGGGTTAGACTAAGGGCTATGATGACTCATGTTCCTATGAAATCCACGCACCATGTGGTTCAGATCTATGACAACACGGTTATAGCCTTGCACTCTGCTGAGTAATTGAAGAATAGGGCATGTACCACATTTGACCTGGTGCCTACTGGAGTTTTAATTTCTTAAAATCCCATTGGAAGTGTTAATGGGGTTGGTATGAGTCAATAACTCCAAAATCTTCTGGACAAGCATGAGTTACCCAAAAACTAACTCAACCAATTACAAAAAATTGGGTTTTCATGTTGGTCCTCCTGCTTTTAACCGGACATGTATTCGACATGACATGAAAACCTGAATTATACTCGATTCAACTCATATGAAAATATCTCTACCTGCTAAATTGGTGCAGGAAATCTCTGTTTAGATCTCTCTCAAGGTTAAAAGATGAACATATGGAAATTTTGTGGCAGTTTTTAATTAGGGTTAATGACTTGAAAATACCCAAACGTTTCAGCGTTTCTCACAAAAATACCTTATCGTTCATTTTGGGACACATTGGTACCCAGAACGAAAATTGGCTAGCGGGGGTTAACTTTTTTACAAACTGCCCGTTTTGCCCCTGACTTAAAAAAGGGTTAAAGAGAAATAACTTACCTTAATAGGGTAAATGACTGGAAAATACCCTGACGTTTCAGCGTTTCTCACAAAAATACCTTATCGTTTCTCACAAATGAACGATAAGGTATTTTTTTTGAGAAACGCTGAAACGTTAGGTATTTTCCAGTCATTAACCCATTTAAATACGTTTTGAAGCTATGGGGGTATAATTGTCCAATTCGTATCACGTGATATCACGTGAACAGCTTTTCTGACGGCAGACTCAAAAAGGGTACAACGTTGTCAATTTTGCCAAACGTTTGGGACTAATGTGTCCCAAAATGAACGATAAGGTATTTTTGTGAGAAACAATGAAATATTAGGGTATTTTCCAGTCATTTACCCTTTTAATTATTGTTACAAACCTTTCCATGTTGGTAATTTCTACTTTTGTGTCTTATCCAAAAAAATATTTTTTCTCGTTCTTTTTAAACTTAGTCCTACCATAACATGCATATATCATATGTATTTGATCCAGATTTCAAACTTAAAAGTATATTGATATCAAGTCATTTTTGCATATTTTAATAAGAGAAATATGGATATCAACTATCCAAAGATAAAAATTCTTCATATACCATTCAAGACATCCATTCTTCACGTCTTTTTTGGATCCGATTTTTATGTTCTAAAGCCCAAATACACTAATCTAGCGAACCAAGCTTTTTTGCTTGTTGATTCAGGGTGAGAAAATTACTGTCACTGTGAAACCATTAAATTTTAACAACCAGTGCATGATCAAACAATATGTAAATCATAAAATCTTTTGTTTATCTATGTTTTAAGATGTATAAATCAACATAAACGGCGTTGATCATAAAAAAGAACCAGAGGGTGGATCTTTTTACGATCAAGGGGAAATTTTGTCTTTGGATAGTTGATAAATATTTTACTTCTTTAATAATGTTATATTTATACGAAGTATTTGATGGAATATAAATAGTGTGACTTTTGTGTTGGCTTAATTTGTTTTGCTATTCTTTTCTGCTTTTGCTTGTTCGATTGAGCTTAGACCCAAAAGAAGACATGAAAAATGGACCCCACTTGAATTACCAGTGCTGCTATTCACATTACAAAATGATAAACATATTATAATTTATTTACAAGTTTACCGTTTGTCTTAATACATATTCTATCCTCAAGTAAAATTCCGATTTTGCCCTTTTTCTCTCCTCACTATACTACACTTCTCATCTCCTTGCGCTACCATTGCAGCCTCCCCCTCGTCCCGCCACCGCAGCCTCCCCTTTAGCCTCCCCTTCTTCCCCTTCCCATCCTCCCTTCACCACATCCTTCTCATCCTCGTCATCTCCTTCCCCCCTCTTTCCATCATCGCCAACGTCTCCTTGTCCTGTTTAGCATCCTCTATGTCGGTATTGTTGTTCGAGTTGGAAATTTATTTGTGACGTTTAGACCTTAATACCCGAGCACCATATATGATGTTTAGGGATAAGACCCAAACTACACATGGTACACAACTTTGAAAATCCGAGTACATCGTTTTTTGAATTTTAATTGAGTTTTATGTTTATTTGATTTAATTGATTTTTTTGAGTTTAATTGAACCCGTCAGAGAAGAAGTTGTGAGTGGTGGGGCTGGAAATGATTAAGAGAATGGGGTGGAGGCGGAGGTAGAGGAGACAGTGAGCGGGAGGAGTTGGAGATTTTTTTTTGGCGGGGGGGGGGGGGGGGGGGGGGGGGGGGGGGGGGCAAACATGTAGTGAGAAGCTTAAACTTGGAATAAATTGTAGTGTACATAGTAATTAAGGAAAATTGTGTAGTGTGCTTAGAATGCGATATGTTTAGCAAATAGTGTAATGTGAATAGCAGAACTCCTGAGTTAAGCCCAAGTTTTGTATATTTCATTGGCCACTGAAGTTCCTTCCTTACCCAATAAGCCTGATAGTGCTCAAAATTTTGTTGCGAGTCCGGCTTAGCTTTCATCCAGCAAACAAACAGGTAATATTTGGGTCTGATTCTAGACACATGATAAAATAATTCATATTTCACTTGTCAGAGTTGCTATCGTTATACCTCCTTTTTATTTTGGAAATTAGGGAAGACAATCGGTATGGATACAATATTCATATACAATGGTTTGGAATGGTATGGGGCCATATCACCCATATTGTTCCGGGTACATCGAAACCCATTCCTGATACAAATATGAATGAGCCAACATTTTTCTTCAACATTTGCATGTCTGCCATGTCTTCCAAGTTTTGATGTGAACATTGCCATTATCAGGAAATGCTGGAAACATCTTAACCTCTTATGATCACGGTGTAATTTTGTGATATGGCTTGCGCTTGGGCCTTGCATTAGTTGTGGTGGGCCACAGATGATACGAGCAGGGAATATGATCAGACTTTGGTCACATGATTTATAGTCCAATTATTACCAGTCTGCTCTCCCAAACATCACTCTATGCATATGGTGTATGGCTTTATTCTGCAATAAATAAGGACGACCACTCTACTTTGTAGTTTACTCAATTTCTTTCAAATTCCTTTATCAAGCAGGTATCTCATATCTATGAATCCTGAAAATATGTGCGGCAGAGTTTTGGTTACTGACAAAACAGTCACCCTTCTTTTACCCACTTTACATTTAATGCATAAGAAGTTGCTGGTAATGCTCAATGTTATCTATCATACGAAGTTCCTACCGCCATAAAATAAAGAGTTCCAAGATAGAAATATGGAGCGTGATCTAATCACCAAAACAGTAAGTGCATGCCAGGCTATGCAGTGTCTGATTAAATTGTTCATTGGTGTTCCAAATAATTAGTGGTTAACAACCGTTATAGAAGGGATATGGTAGTTGATTAATATTTTTTATTCACTCAACTTTTTTACCATACCCTATCATCTGATAGGTTTCATTGATATAAATGCAATTAATTGTCTTTTACCAAAGTTTGCTCATCATGGCGGGCTCAAGAAACAATCTGATGGAATACATTGAACTTGTTAAATTGTCATGGTTTGATTCATCCACTTGCCCGCTTTGATGCATTGAACTGCACTTTCATATTTTTCGTTTCTACAGAGGACAAGCACAAATAGACACATAGACAATGAGCATTATCCTTTCAATCTTCTAGATTATTCTTTTCCAGCTTGATGCTATGAAATAAATTTAACAATTATGGTGTATTATCAGATCTAGAGGGTAAATGATGTACTACTGTCTTTATTCTTTTGGTTAGTATGATAGATAGTTGAAAGTCCTTGTTTAACTGCATAAAATCGGTGGATTATAACTTGTTGGTTATTCTATAGTTATACCATGTGAATTATTTATTGCTTGTGTAAACAATTTTATGTAACATAGCTCTTAATATCTTCTAGCTTCCTCTTGTAGCCGGCTTCACCTACTACTTTGGGAAAGGAGATGGCAAATTTCGCTCTCAGACTAAGTGAAGTGGGGAAAACGTTCACGGAAGTACGGATATTGGGGAAGTTTGCTGGTGCTGTTGGCAATTACAATGCACATAAAGTTGCATATCCTGATGTTAACTGGCCAAACATTGCAGCGGAGTTTGTCAGCTCTTTGGGGATAAGTTTCAACCCTTACGTGACACAGGCATGGTTGCTGTTTCTATTTTATGTATTTATTTTTCTTTTATGGGCCTCTCCTTCTAATATTTTCCTCCTGATAGAAATTTTTGTGCAATTAAATAAGTACATGACCTTTTTGATATGTTTTTCAAAGGCAATACATTATTGCTTTCATTTACTTGAATCAGTCAACTGAACCTTTTTTCTTGATGATTGATGCAATTATAACTTAATTATTAATTGTCAATCTTTCATTTACATTCTAACTCACTCAATTTACCAGCACTCTTGTTTTGTGCTGAAGATGAACAGTATCATACGGTGTTGATACGCTATTCTGTATGACAGACTGAGTTTTTCCACCATATTTTGCATAATATTTATTGCATTAATAGTTGTGATCACATCAATGCAAAGGTTTTAATTTTTTTTAAATAAAATGATGGTTTGCTGTCGTGAAGCACTTCGGTGTGATGTTGTGATGTTTTGACATTTGTTGATTTAGACATTAGAAGTTTAGGACCAGCCATTCTACATTAATACTCTACCAGAGTAGCAAACAAATTTCAGGTGAGGTGTGCCAAGAGCTTTAGAGGACATCATCTGTGCTAAAAATTATAAAATTTACATCCTTGTGCCTCCCAATTTATTATAATCTTTGTAGCTTCCATAAATTATGTTTTGTACCTCTAACATGGTGTTAGCTTCTGTTTTATTCAGTGTTCAGGACAGAAATTTCATCGAGGAATATGGTTTATAAGCAAATGGGAAGAAATCATACTGGTTTTATGCAGCTCACATCATCAATTACTTTGTATTCTCATGCCGTCATCTTGGTTTAGGTTAGTCATATTTCTTGTTTATTGTTTTCGACTTTTCGCTACTAGATTCTTCCTTGGAGTAATGGGGGTTTTCTAGAGCTTTTTGCACAAGTATCATTGTGTAGGGTTGGATAAGGGCCATGCCGGGATGTGCCTGGCCAAGCACAGGCATGGCCCACACTTAATTTTCTAGGTTCAATGATGCGATTGGGGTGCGATGAATGTGGACGAGCGGTGCGTTGAACGTGGACGTATCTCAATTGGTAATGGTTTAATGGGGAAATCATGCCATTAAATGTGGGAATGATGTTAAGCCCCTCATTTGGTAATGGTTTAATGTGAGAAAAATGTTATGACCCTCATTTGGTAATAGTTTAAACAAGAAGGGTAATTTAGTCTTTTTTGGCTAATTACCTAATTAGTGAGATTTCGGTTATAAATAAGAGGGCAATGGTTAGTAGGGGATATATCGATTGTGAAGAGAAAGATTGTCCTAGGCGTCTACGAACTCTAGTTTGGAGACTTAGGCGTTCGTCTCGAAAGAAAAGCTTGGAGAGCGGCCTCCTCTTCTAAAGAGGTCCCCTTATTTGTATCTTTCTTTTCCAATCCCAAATAAAAATTCCACATTTTCATATTTTCCACCATAAAAAAATCTCATTTATGAAAATCCATCGAGATCGTATCAAAGTGGTATCAGAGCACTACGATCCCCATGGCAACCATCCGATCGAAGGAGAAACTTGAGGTTTTGGAGGAGAAAGAAGAGAGTGAGGGGGCGGCTTGGAGGAAGGCGGCAGATGCGCTCAGATTTGACCTGAAGGTGATGGAAGAAAATTCCACGCAATGGCACCAACAAGTCCTCGCGGCCCTCGCGCAAGTGGCCCAACAACTTGCGTGCCAAACCTAACAATTGATCCAACAAAGCGCGGCGTTGTCGAAGACGGAGAAGTTTGATTTGTGTGAAAACTCAGATCTAGAGCAAAATAAGAAGTTTTTGGCGAGGGGGAAGGAAAAGGTCGAGACTTTCCGCGAAGGGCTCTTATCTGATTCAGATTAAGTGTCGGAGGAAGAAGACATCAACAAGAGCATATCATCTCTTTGGAGAAGGAGGTCCAATAAAAATAAGATCCGGCTTCAGAGCTAAACCCAGCCGACGACTCCGACGAAGATTCAAGGCATCACAACCATCAGAAGTATGCAGAAGGGGTCGACGGCCCCCTCATAGGCTCCCAGGGCCCTGTAGTCCCTCTGCAGGACTGACAGGGCCCCGACCTGCATTGCAGGGCCCCAACGGGCCCTGTTATGCCCTGCAAGGCCCCCGCAGGGCATGTCAAGGCATTGCAGTGGGCTGCCTACCTGCCAGGTGCATGCAGTGGCCCTGCAGGGCCCTTGCGTGCCCTGTCCTGCATTGCAGGGCCATCGCAGGCCCTGTTCTGGCACCCAGGAGCCCCATAGAGATTTAAAGGTAGACGGTGGGCTCATTCGGATCATGCGACAGATTTTAGGCCGAGATTGTAGTTTCCTTCTTGGTTCGTGGAGGACGATGGAGACCTTTGATGGCCTTTTGATCCGAGAGGAGACGAGCACCATCAGTTGGAGAGGAGTATTCCACGCATTTTATACACCATCTTGAGGACACGATGGTTTTTTGGGGTTGGAGTAATGATGCGATTGGGATGTGATGAACGTGGACAAGCGGTGCGATGAACGCGGACGAGATCTCAATTGATAATGGTTTAATGGAAAAATCATGTCATTAAATGAGGGAGTGATGTTAGGCCACTCATTTGGTAAGGGTTTAATGGGAGAAAAATGTTAGAACCCTCATTTGATAATGCTTTAAATAAGAAGGGTAATTTAGTCTTTTTGGCTAATTACCGAATTAGTGAGAATTTTGTTATAAATAGGAGAGCAATGGTCAATAGGAGGATATATCGATTGTGAAGAGAAAGATTCTCCTATGCGTCTACGAACCCTAGTTTGGAGACTTAGGCTTTCGTCTCGAAAGAAAAGCTTGGAGAGCGGCCTCTTCTCCTAAAGAGGTCCACTAATTTGTATTTTTCTTTTCCAATCCCAAATAAAAATTCCACCTTTTCATATTTTCCACCATAAAAATCCCAACTTTTCTCTGAAAATCCATCGTGATCGTATCATTCAAGCACGGCCCAAAGCCTCTACCATCATAGAACTATGAATCAATATATTGACCCATTGGATACCATGCCAACCCATATGTCGAATCATGCTGGCCCACTCGTGCTGCATTGTATCTATCCATTTGTGCTTGTATCAACCTTAGGCATGGCCCACACTTAAGTACTTAAGTCCAAGCACGGCCCAACGCCCCTGCTGGCCTAGAACTATGAATTCATGTATTGGCTCATTGGATACACGCCCACATGCCAAATAATACTGGCCAACTCGTGCCGTATTGTACCTACTTATTTGTACTTGTATTATGTCATCCTATTCGAGTTGAACATGTACATGCTAATTTTAAATATTATGAGGATATTAAATTCTTACGTGTAGCAGAGAAGAAGCAAAAATTTGTGAATGAGCTAAAACCGATACAAGTTCTTTGTAATTGACTATCCCACAAATGGTTACAACCTCTTTGCTAAGCTAAGAGATGTGATAATTCGTTGACGTGTGTTGGCAGAGGATATGTTCTTTGGATTTGATTTTGTGTAATTTTTTAAATCATCTTTAGAGTAATATAGTTTAAACTTGTACTACGCTTGTGTAACCTTTAACTAGATTTGGTAAGTGACATCAGGACTAAATTTTTCATGCCTCTGATCAGACTGTGCTATTGGTCATGCCGTGCTAGGTTGGGACATGCATATTCCCGGATTGAATATAATACTTGCCTTTTTGGCCCAAGCATGGCATGATTCGTAACAAATTATCCATATCCCATTTTTCTGCTGGCCTTGGGCACACTTCAAACCTTAACATTGTGCCATTTCTTGCAAATGTCGTTCTCTGTTAAATCTTGTCAACTTCACTGTGTACACTTTGACCATATTTTGAAAGAGAATGCAGCAGTTCTGTGGGTTTAACAAACTAATGAATTTCCATACAAAAACTTGTATATGTATACTTTGTACACTGTATATAATTGTATGGTCTTTCCAAATTCGACCAGATAGTTGGCCTTTTTTAATGTCCCATCTAATTTTACCTATGTTTTTGTGCCTTCTGCAGTGGATCATTTCAAAATTGTAGCATTAAGGCAAGTGCCACCCCCATTACAAAAAAAATCAAACGACCAACACTCTTATCTGCACATACATACATGTGCATATGCACTCATACATACATGAAAAAAAGAGAGAAAACAGCAAAATTCGCCCAACATAGTGATTATTTATTTGTCGTGATGTTTTTCACTTGATTGCTTGAAATACCTACTATTGGAGGGTCACTGTCTCATGATTACTTCATTTCACCTTTACTGCTGCATCCAAAGGGACAAGATGCAGTACACAACCTCAACAATGGAACATTAATGCTACTTTGTGTTGGAAGTGAGGACATTATTATATACCCCAAAATATTTGATTATATTAAAATTTACTGGTCATTATATAGAAATCGATTTGTTTGGTCTTATGGTGTGCATCTTAAAAAAGTTGGGTCTGAGATGGCTCTTCCTCTTTCTCCTTTTATATTAACATTAGAAAGGTATTAATCACATTTTCCATTGGGATATATTTATATAAATAATCAACTTCTTTTACGATTTCCTTGAAACCATCTTAAACTATGGAAATTAAAGTTAATTCATAAACCTATTTCATTTTCTCTTAAAACTACTTTCAATCATTTTGCAGTGAGCTTCCATGACTTTAAGTGATCACGTGACTATCATGTGTTATTTTTGGATGAAAATACCATTTCTTCACTTATTTGTATTATCCAAAAATTCGTTTTATATACCCAACAACCTCATCCTTATCTGCATGTTTCTAGAATTCTAGATCTAGGTTTTCCCCTCATTTGAAGCTTTATCTTAGTTTAGAAAGTTGAAGAATGTCTTCATTTGAAATTTTCAAATGGGTTGCGATCAAAGAGGATGATTTGTTTAAAGATTTGTTTAAAGATTTGTTTAAAGAATTGCAATGATGTTGCTCGTAAGTTTTTACCAACCTACTTTGAGCCTAAAAAGGAGTCTGCGATTATGGGTCAACAGAGCGAAGGTTTTGCAAGAATTGTACTTGGAAATACGAAATTAGCTATTTTTGTTTGCAATGTTTCCTTAGATTTTTTTATATGTATCAGAAGTTATTTTCATTAAATTTGTTAAATTTTGGAGAGTTGCTCATGCAATTTGCTCATTGCATTTGCAATTAGAATGCCATCACAATTGGAAAAACAAATTGACAACAATTGGATATAATTTAAAATCTTTGTTGTTATTGTTGAACATTCTGAATGGTTTTATCCCCATATCATTGGATCATTTCTGTCATTTTTTTATAAAATACCATATACTTTAATGTAGTTAATTAAAACTACCATATACTTTTAAAAAGTTCGTCAAAATTACCATCATATACTTTGAAAAAGTTCATCAAAACCTCCATATATTTTTAAAGAGTTTATCAAAACTACCCAATGTCCAGATCGTTACTAATTTTTTGTATATGACAAAAAAACTCAAAATCTCACATAAAACACTTTTCTCACCTTATACCATTTGTCTTTGCTTGTAACTGATCTCTTTGGATACGGTTCTAGTTGTGGTGGAGACAACATCGGTCTACGATCATAACTGACAGTGATGGTCGGAGTTAGTGAGGGTTGTAGTTGGCGAGACTGAGAGATTGAGAGCCAGATTGGGGGAGATAGATCAGTTCTGTTTTTTAAACTTAAAAATTCGAGTATTCTTGGAAAGTATGACAGTCTTTTTTAAGGTTAATTTTTTTAGGTTGAACTGATTTTTGAAAGAATATTGGTATTTCAAAAAATTTTAAGGTTAATTTTCTTTTTAGGTTGAACTGATGTTCGAAAGAATATTAGTATTTCAAAATATTTTTTCCCTTTTGAGTTGTCTTATCTTTGTTTAGTTAATTTTTGGGTTGAATTGATATTCGTGCATCATAGTTTGTTCACCTTTTCCTTGAGTTGTCTGATCTTGTGGGAAGAAAGAGAGTTTGGACAATGTGTAATAGGGAAGAAGAAGGCTTAGGGTTGATTTTTAACTAAATTTTTAGACATAGTTATTATTAATTAAGGATATTTTTATTATTCCATATTCACCATTAACGTCGTTGTGGAGTTTTTACGAAACATGAAAAGTATTATGGAGTTAACTTTAATTTACAATTTTCATGGTTTATTGTGTTTTAATGGAAAATGCAAAAGAATTTGGTAGTTTCCATAAATTTAGCTTTTTCAGTGCATGGGCTTCAGAAATGTTAGATGAGAACTGGGGAATTGATTAAAGATAAAATCTCTTAAATTGGAAAGCAATCATAAACAATCAAGTGACCTGTAGCTTGCAATTTGGAATGGTGAGGAAGTGATTTATTAAAGATACAAACACACATGCACAAGAGGAGGGAGAGGGACAGTGCAGTTCGCTCTGACCTCAATTGGTTAGGCAGTTTTGTCTTGGAACAAAAAGAATGGATGAGATCTATCTTATTTAATTAGATTTATTCTTTCTGTTGATAGATTAAATTGATATGTCCTTATAAACATATATAGTTTTGGACTTTATATGCTTGATTTGGTTCTTTTAAGATATTGACATAATTTAGTAGTTTTGCACTTTAATAGATATACACCCATGGGTCTATATTTTTTGCACGTTTACTAGTGGCACACACAAACCTATATGCAGTGTGTCAATCTTGAACATGGAGTGCATTTATTGATTAACTTTATGCTAAGCCAATCAAGCAAAACATGTGTAATAATTGGTAGTTTAGTCTTTAGAATATATATTAGCTATTTGGGTTGTGAGAAAGGTCAAATCTATGTTCCCAACCAATGGAATAGCTGATGCATCTATAATGCATTCTGAGTTTATTACTTGCTTCTCATGCAGATTGAGCCTCATGATTATATTGCAAAGCTTTTCAATGCTGTGGTTCAGTTTAACAGCATCCTGACTGATTTTGATCGAGACATATGGAGCTACGTTTCGTTAGCTTACTTTAAGCAGGTAAAATTCTTTTTCTTGATCATCACTATTAGAATAGTGGGATCTAATTCAGGTCCAAAATATTCAGTTTGCAACTAAACACTTGCATACTATGTGTTTTGCAGATGACTAAGGCTGGAGAGATTGGATCTTCTACAATGCCTCACAAAGTTAATCCCATTGATTTTGAAAATAGCGAGGGCAATTTGTGCTTGGCTAATGCTGTTTTATCTGCTCTTAGCATGAAATTGCCTATCTCCCGCATGCAGGTGAAAACATATTCTTTCCCTTTATTCAATCTTGCTAACCATCTCTGATTTTGAAATGTTGCTATATGTCCCTTAGGTATTGCTTAAGCAGAATTATAATGTGGTGAAAATAAGTTGCCAAAAGAAATTTCATGCCTTTTTTAATTTCTACACATGTTTGTATGTGTGGCAAATGCCACCTCCTATTCCCAAAGAGTACACACATCTTAATGGACTAATATCATGGAAGGATATAATATGTACTACATGTTATCGATTGACAGAGAGATTTGACCGATTCAACTGTTTTGAGGAATTTTGGCGTTGGATCAGGGTACTCTCTCTTGGCTTACAAAAGTGCACTACAAGGAATCAGAAAACTGCAGGTGAGCACTGCACTTTACATTTGGTGTTTCTATAACATGCTTGTTGCTTAAGAATCACGATGCTGAATAGAGCAGTCTCATCACTAAGATATGCATCATTATTGCTGTTTCATTGTTTCTTCATGCTATTGGCTTATGTTACTGAACTAACTGGAGTTGTTTTGGATAATTGGGTGGCCATATGTTGAGTTTGGTGGTACTGTTATCAGGATAACATGATGCTGAAATCTATATATTACATGAATAAATCTAAGACTGATGTCCTGAAGAATTTGATGTTTCTATCAACATGATTTCCACACGAATTTATTGGTATATAGCAATCAATATGATTTCTAATGCTATTCAAAGTTTTGTCGTAGTTGATGATGTATTTCTTTGTGAAATTGAATTACCATGTTTCCCTCATTTCTATTCAGTTTTATCTAGATATGCTTTCTGATGCTTGAATATGATATCCGACGTGATTCTTTTGGATGGATTGTGAAAACCTGTATTTCTTTGTAATAAATCCTCTTTGCTGATGAGATTATCTAGGTTTCCAAATGTGCTGAAGATATTGATATGAAACTGACATCACGGTTTCATGAACTGTAAGGATTAAGGGGTTTAGTCAAAATTTTGACATTTTAAATCAATTTCTTTGTATCTTATTTGTTTAAAGTCTAAACTTTATTAGTTTAAGTAGCAGAGAAACTCTGTTAGTTGTATTGTTCTTTCCTGAAATGTATGCTCATTGTGTCTTACATGTTTAAAACAATGAGATGGCTCCATCACTGTAAATTCATAGGCCATCAACCAACTGCTTTGCAGCTGCTTGTTTTTTGAACTGTACTTATTGATTTCCATTGATTAACTAAGTTTGCTATGCAGGTTAATGAGTCCCGTCTCAATGAAGACCTAGAGTTGGTCTGGGAGGTGCTTGCAGAACCAATACAAACAGTGAGTTTCCAGCGGCACCGTTCTTTTGCTTGACTTAAATGACGGTAGAAATGTAACTCAAATACTGTTGAGAGTTATATTAGCATTCTATGTGGTCGGCTTTTATGGTTTTACTCTTAGAAGGTTAGGATGTAAACTTAGTCGGGGTACTACCAACATTTTGGGAATCTTAAAAACAACTTAACATGGGAATGCTGTGTATTTGATTGTCTGCTTAAATTTCTTTAGATTATTGTAACAGGAAACTTTCATTAATTTGGTAAATCTTAAATTATTCTTTATTTACAGATGAATAAAATATAAATAACTTTGCATTTTGGATATGCATCGGACTGTGATGGATACATTTAGAATCAGAATTCGTTAAGCCGTGGTTCTCAACTGGTTTTTGAATCCCTTGTGATTCCTAAATGGCCCAAGTCTCTCCCGAATTATATCTTACAAATGGCTAAATTCCAAGAAACCACGCCCTCCAGAATTCTGAGCAGTTCTAAAAAAACACCTAAAAACTGTGTGGTTTAAAAGCCCTCTAAACTTTTGTTTTATCAGGAAAGTCCCCAACTGTGGCACGATGTTAGATTATTTTTAAATAATATTTTAAATTTTTTTCTTCATGAACTACCTCTCCCTTCAATGTTGAGTAATTTTTTAGATATTAAATTTTTTTAAATAAAAATTGTTCATTTTATACTCATATTATTATTATTTTTAGATTTTTAATCCCTAAAATAGTTATGGATATTCCTCAAAAGACAAAAGCTCAGGGAGGTATGAGCACAAAATTTTTTTTGGAGGGGTTTCCAAAACAACTCAAAGATGGAGATTTCTTGAAATTTAGCCCACACACATTATGGCTTGGAATTTAGCTACGTGCACTTAGTAGGAAGATATCGCTATGCGCTCGAATGTATGTAATCACTGCATGGGTTATTAGGCTAAGATCTTTATAAGAAGGTGACCTCTGTGATATACTGGATGCAGTTTGACTTCAAATTGTGTCCATTGTACAAATGATAAAATTTTCTCAGGCGAACTTCTATCTTGGAAGTGTACATATATATCGTTCCATATAGTAAACCCTCCAAAATTTCTGTAGTACTAGTATGGTCCTACCATCCTAAATGTATGTGCGTTCTTGAACATGATTTATCACTGTATGTGAACATGGTATCTGAATTGTCATGTACATGTTTAAGGGCTTAAAAATACATGTTATCCCCTCGACCCTTCAGATTTCTGCGTTTCCTATATGGCAAGTTGTCCTGTGTCAGGGATTTGTCACCAAATTGCCCAGATTTTATGTCTGGAACATGAGTCTGCAGATCTTTTCATTTAGTATATCAAGTCATTAGAAGGGAGGCTGCTTGGATGCTGATGATGATTCATCATTATTCTGGATAGTGGTGACTCAGTTGACTGCTTAGAATCTCATTTGTGATCACTGTTATTCCTCAAAATCATGGGTGATGGTCTGTCTGGTGAATGCTACGAATCTCATAATTGTCGCATGGCCATTTGTTGATGCATTCTTGGACATGTGCATTTTGCATATGCTTCGTAACTCATGGGAGCATGTGTGTGCCTGAGGGGGACGCAAATCTATTTGTTAACAACCAAATATATCTGATCCGACATTCTGACATGCAGTAGTTTGACATGATTTCTTGTTGATGGACTAATTTGTTTTCTTTGTATCAGGTGATGCGCAGATACAATGTTCCCGACGCTTATGAGAAACTGAAGGAACTAACCAGAGGAAGAGTTGTCAGCAAGGAGAGCATAACCGAGTTTATTCATGGCTTGGAATTGCCGGAGGAAGCTAAGGTTATTCTCCTGAATCTGACTCCCCAAACCTACATCGGAGACGCAGAGGTGTTGGCCAAATCTATTGATGATCATGTGGATTTGGTGAATGGCTTCGCGATTTTGTAGTCTGTGAAAACAACCGAAATTTCCAATTTAATCTCCGACTAGTTCTTGACATGGACCCCTCTGCATTTTTCGCTGTTAGCAAAGGTAGCTGATATAGGGATCGATTTTGCATATTGGAATAAGCTTGTCACAATGCGGGTGATCTTTCCCTCTGGCCTAGCAATTGGGTCCATTTGTGGCTTCCTTGGTTATGAACGAACTGCATGTAAGAAAATTGGGAGCAAAGAGTATCCAAATAACTGCTATGGAGTCCGAGGTGTTTACATCAATCCGTGCAGAGAATCAGCTAGCCGTGTCCTTAAGATCAATATATACTGGGCTTCACTGTGATTGTTGGCCTAATGATACTGATTTTATTGTTTTTGTTAGAAAATTACTCTTTATGTGATTGTTGCGTGTCTCATAGGCTAACTGGTGGTCAAGGCATCAGTTTCATTCTCTCTTAATTTCTAATTACCTCCAGGCACCAAGGGAATACGTAAATATCCTCAGTTTTTTGCCACCTGATTTCTGCTTTCTGTTGTTTTAAAAAAAACGCAGCGATGAGCATTTGTTCGGTTGGCATCTCACATCTCATCGCTTCTCCCGGGGCCATCCGGGTTTGAACCTTGGTGGATGCGGGCCTCGTGCGCGCGTGCCTAGCCCTGGATTCCGATGGATTAAAAAACACACTTCTTAAATCGGATCGGTTTCAACAGTCCCGTAACAAAGACTTCTGGGTGTTCTGCACTTGAGATCCCCAAAGCAATCTCCGAAGGACGGAGATCTGATGCTTCATTGTAGCTCTGCCCCTACTCGAAGAAAGCTGGTTTTTTGGACGGAGAAAATTGTAAATGAAATTATAAGGAAAATGGCCTGTGCGATAAATTCACTTGTTTGTTTCATAATTAAAACATCAATAAAATTTAGACAGAAAAATACAGTTTTAGCTAAGTCTAAATCAAATTGATATGCCCCATTTTTTTAGGTTATTCAAGTAATTCATTTTCAAATCATATTTATTAATTAAATCATGTAACATTCTACATTAACTATTTAATTAAATTGCATAACAAATTACAGTAGTCAAATTGAATTACTTGGTTAAATTACATAACAATTATTTTTTAAACTGAACTCAACACTAAAGTAGCAAATTACATTAACTAATTAACTTAATTGTCAAATTTTCACTTAACCTATTGCTGAGATTTTTACTGTCTCCTACGAAGATTATTCTCCTCTTTATTGAGAATATCTTCTTCTTATTTCTTATCGTTATTTTTAGAACAGTCATCTTTTAAATTAAGATTTTCAATTTTTATTCTCATCTCTTCATCTTCTAATTACTTAATTGTTTGAGCTATGTCTGTCGATATAGTATCATTGTGCTAAGCAATTTCTTCTTTTAGTTCAATAATTTTTTTTCTAAGTTCTTTACACACACACCATCAATTCATAGAACAAATTTTATGAATTCTTTTTAATTTAGCATATTCTTTTATTAATGCTTCATGTTGGCAGTGGTGGAACCATGCCATTGATTTAGTGGGGCCACCATACATATATATTTTTGGTGAGGGGTCTAACACACACACACATTATATATACATATGAATATTTGTTTTCAAATTTTGGTGGGGATCCGTGCCCCCACGCCTCTCAACATAGGTCTGCCACTGAATATAGATAGTTGGGTTATCTCGAAATTTCATGGTTGGGTTATCTCGAAATTTCATGTGTTGGGTTTTATATTATGAACATTACAATTAATGGAGCTGATTCTTAACAAAAGATATTGAAGAATAGACTTTTTCGATGCCTTATGACACTTGTGCTAATATGGTATAGATACCCATTATTCTCTATATAATTTCCACAATACTACTTTGTGAAAAAGTTTACATAAAACAAAGGCCAGAGAATTCGAATAATAAGGTGTATAAAGCAGAGTGTAAAAAACAATCCCAACAGCGACTAGATGTGCAAACTGTAAATTGAAAGCCGGTCGACATCAGCAATTAAAAAGGAGTGTTGTTGTGGTTGTATGTGTAAAATGCCAAAATAGGATGCTAAAGTGTTAAAACAAGGGATGCAAATGTAAATTCCAAGCCAAAGGGGGGAAAACGAAATACAGGGTTGCAAAATTTAAATTGGCATCGCCCGGCCATAAAGCCGAGACCTTCAGGCTCAGACTGACGCGATAACTAACTACACCATAAAATCGTAAATGGCCTTTTTATGGGGTCCTAGTGTGTGTGTGAGTGTGTAAATTTTCTATTGAGGCCGGACCTCACCAAGCACTTGGTGAGGTCCACTTCAAAAAGTTTATAAGAATTTTTTTTTGAATTTTTTATCCACTAGATGTGATCTGTGTTATAAAATATCAATGTTTAAAATTTCAAACGAATCCGCTTCTATTTGACCCTCGATAAGCCATTGCAATATATACATACTAGTCATAACCCGTGCCCATGGGCACAGTTCATTTTAGATTTTTTCCCCCGTGAAACCGTTATTTCCTAAAAAATTATTTCCATAGCCAAAATTGCAAAGAACAACAAATTAGCGCATAAATGTTTAGCGACACGGGTGCATTCGACATGGGTGTCTTCAGCGCGGAACAAAAAATTTGGCATAGGTGCATTCGACACGGAACAACAAATTCGACGCGGGTGCCTTCAGGATGGAACAACAAATTTGGGTGAGGTGCCTTCGGTGTAGAACAACAAATTCGATGCGGAACAACAAATTAGCATAAAAAATTTACCGGGCACCTTCAGCTCGGGCGGCACCTTCGGCTCGGGCTCCTTCAGAATATTGTTCCAATTTTGAACTGCATGCATATTTTTGGAGCAAAACTATGACCACAGTTTTGTCTGAAGTTGTGACTTGAAAATATGAGAACAACATCTTGTTGCTAATCAACAATACCAAGAGACAATATTTGAAAAGAGCATCTTGTTGCTAATCAACAATACCAAGAGACAATATTTGAAAAGCAATCTCAATCGTAATCTGCTGTTAAATTTATGTTTTATTGAGATGAATAATATATAGGTAGAAATTTAAATAAACATACAAATCATGTTAATTACATATGCACATTCAAATCCACAAACCATCTCTTGATACATTTATGTCTTCATGGAATTAAAAGCAAGGTATGTTCATCTGAAACTAATGACATTGCAATGAATCAAACAATAACCCGAGGACGACAACACAGAAAAAATTTAAGAAAAAATAGTGATGATACCAATGACACCATCAAATTGGTGTAAAATTGAAGACCTTCCTAGCATTGGATTGATAATAGATATCTTTATTCATTTCAATTGCAATATTTTTGTTACATCTCTTTTATTGGATCAACATGGACTAATAGTCCATAACACAAATATTTACAAGCATCAAATTTTCTATCTGAATATAAATCACAAATGCATGTAATTGATTCAAGGGCATTTGAGGTAGCCTCCACGTGCTGTTAAAACTCATGAACTCACATCATCACCTGCACCAACCTTCCCGGCTACTTCTTTTGCTGCAGCATCTGGATGAGTAGAATACAAATAAAAGGTTGCATTATATCCTCACAGAATGAATACATTACAGTTCACATGTGGAATATCATAGAATTGTGGAATGATTGAGTTATTTAACCGATGATTGAGTATAAGTGAGCTTCTGTAATTTATGACATGAGTTGAATTTTGAGTTTAAGTAGAAGTGAAAATTGAAAATGGGAGGCACATACTTTCCAGCCATTTTTAGATATATATTTGTTTAACGGCAATGATATATAAATCTAATTCATGTACTCGATATCCAATTCAACATTTCTTGTATAACAATTGCTTTTTCTCTGCTTTTTTTATGAACTAAGTTTAACCATTATATACATAGTTATAATAAGCTTAACTTCAGGTCTGTAGTTCAGATTTTATTAGTGAAGTTGTGGGGAGCTGCATGATGAATGCACTATAAGATTTCAAAAAATATATACCTCACAATTTCAGAAAAAATATAGCTATCATTTCCAAGTATAGTTATAATAAGCCTTTTAGTTTTGCAACAATTTAGATCACCTTGCTCATATGGTAGCTGGCAAATAAGAATTTGAGGTTGGTTCATAGTAGTTCCTTCATTGTCCATTGCATCCAATCTGTCCAGTCTATTACTTTAGTACAACAACTTTCCAAAAAAAATAATTACCAATTAAAGCATATGTTAGCTTTAGATAGAATAAAAGGAATGCATTAAACAAAAACACATTACCCAACTGCGGCTGTGCATGAACATGAACCAGTGCTGAGAGGAGATATGCCAATTTTTCCAGAACCATTCTAAGCAATACCAATTAAATCTCTTCCCTTTAACGCCTAGGCCATCCCTGAGATTGGATAGGTGTTAGTTCAACAAAACCACATCTTTCAATTACCTGGAGACAAAACTCTGCCAAAAAAGAACACATAATTCAGTATGACAAACGTTACACTTGTAAGTTGGATGTATTTAAATAGTCGAGTTCTAATCAAATAAGAACAAATAAAAAACACCACATTTAATCAAACACAAAAAAGAGAACAATCTGGGATATAGGCTTGCACATTTAAAGAGAGATATCAATGCGAAAGCAAGTTTTACCTTGGAAATTGGCCTCACAGAAAAACCTAATGGGTCTCGGGACATCCCAGCCCTCAACAGTGATATCACGCAACCTCTGGTAAGAGGATACATCCGCTTCCTTCATCACCTGCACAGCCGGAAGATTGAAATTGACATTGACATCAACATTGACCCCTCGAACCTTAATAAAATTCTGGCTTGCAGTAGCATGAGTAGTGTCGAATCCTCCTAAAGATCACAACCCAAAAAGGAACTTTGACAGATGAATAGTGTGGAGATTTAGAGAGTGGACAATCTGATAGATGAACTTTGACAGTGTATAGTTTCTTATTGTAGACAAACATTTATAAAGACTTACAAAGCACACTTTCTTCTGCTCCTTCTACATCTTGAGAATAAACCAAACAAAAATACCCTAGCAGGCCATGTTTCTGAGCCTAATTCCCATTGTGTAAATTTGTGTATTGGGCATATTTGTAACTCTCTTTTACAAACTGTAAATATCATCTCCAATGGTTACTGTAAAAACACCGATGAACAATAACAATGAATGTTACAAAGCATTTATTCAAAAAAATTGGGCTTAGCTTATAGTAGTAAATTTTTATTGACTGAAGACCTATATCTACATGTAAGTTCCTCTGCATTTTCTTCTTACTACACTGAATAAGTACAGTAGAAGCTTGATTTAGATCAATCATAAGAAGTATGCTAACTCGTGACTCATACGATAGCTGAAAAGGGAAAGCGAACAACTTGGCATCAACAAATCCACACAAACATGAGGGAATAATGATAAGAGAATATCAAAGATGACAATGGATCCGATAGCTGAAAAGGGAAAGCGAACAACTTGGTATCAACAAATCCACACCAACACAATATGTGTCGCGTCCTTGGTGAAGATGCATATTTTTTCATAAGTATACCTGAGTCATGTTCGGGGTAAATACCATATCAATGTTTCTAGCATTCATCTTATTTGTTTCCTCTTCTTCTACCACATGGGCCATGAGATCAACGGCCCAGTCGAGGAGTGAAAGTTGCGTTGGAGAAAGCAGCGTCATTAGATCGATGCAATCCTCCTCGGTTTCGCACTGGAGAACTTGTCCTGATGATAGGCTATCAAATATTCACTTTGGAAGCTCTCTAAATCATGCCTGTATTTTTCTTGAAGCCATTACAATCTCCAAAAATTTCAAAAATTCAAGATAATTTGATGCTAATATTTGTACCTTTATTAGGGCAGCCAAACAATGGACATCAATGTCATCTGGTATAATGCCCTTGTTCAGCTGACTCCTCAAATCCTTCTCTTCACTGTTTTCGGGGTTATCCGAAATATCCCCTCAGCCTGTGTTGATCACACAGTGGTCATAAGGAAATCATTTTAATGCAATTCCTTTGAGATTTGAAAAGAAAAAAAAACAAAAAACAAAATATATGAGGTGAGATCAGTAGAATACCTTGAGACCCCCTTGTGAGTATAGCCTTTCCTGCATCAGCAATAGGATTGTTGGCACACTGTTGCCTTTAGAATTAAAGCCACATTGCATTGAGTTAGCAGATACACCAAACACACTTACACTGCAAGACAAAGAAAATATATTGCAATTTAATGACAACCCCAGCTGACAACAGAGAAGGATTAGAGGGAGGGGATTTAAAAAAACAACCTTGCACTTGGGGCTCGACATAATTCTTGGATGTATTATTCACCAAACATAATTCTTGGCGAAGCTACAGCATATGACTCTAATTGATATGGATGCCTGGAAACTATTTGTTGGTGCTCTTTTAAACTTTTTTAGATTTGATAAATTGTGCACCACTCCGTCATAACCTTCTTCAAACTCCTGCAAGTAAATAATCAACCAATAGAGAGATGTCAATCAACTGAAGATTATGAGATGGAGAAATTAAAAACATATTAGGGGGCATATCGTTAAGCACAGCCAATCTAGTATTGATGAATATTGCGAAGTCAAGAAGTAAAAGGATAATATTACCTTGTTAATCACACACCATGTATTATCTTTCCATAAGTATCAAATACTAAAGCACTACAACAACATAAGTATCAAAACATGAAAATATAAGTATCAAAACACAATAAACTTGAAGTAACAGGGCTGAAGCATGATCTTGATTGAGCAATACACTTGCAGTGGGCTTAATGTATCATGCACAACACAATAAACTTGCAGTAAGCATATTATGACAATCGAACTACAGTCCACTGGATATAGGGAGGTTTAAAAACATTTTTAATGGACTGATTAACACAATAAATGCACGTATAATTCATCCAGCTAGTGACCATTCATTTCGACCATTCGATCAATCTTTCTCACCTGAACCAGCAAGGATCACCGTTCCAATATACAGAAGCCAGTGCTACTTTCTCAAGAAATTCTGGTAATGTGTCAGATAAATGTAGCAAGAAAGATTAAATGACTTTATGCTCATTAGGTTTGGTTTATGGCCGTAAATGCTATGACTTGAAATAGAAACACAAACTCTTTTCCTTTTCAGATGATCTAAATGACCAAATTTAAGAATTAAAGAATAGTAGAAATTGGGAGTCATTAATACCAGATTTTTGGCACATGCAAGGCTTGCGTGCAACAAAATTTATGGAATTATATATTTTGGTGATGTTCCTTGATAATGGTTTGCATCAAAATGTCCATTATATTTAACCATTTGTATTACAATAGTGGCCGTTTACCTCTTTAGTATGTCAAATGGTGTGGGTCTTGAAGTCAATGTTGAGAAAGACTGCATAGTTACCAAATGACCATAACAGAGAAGTAAATATATTAGTGAAGACAGTCGTGATGCATCAATATGCTTTTCTTATAAGGAACCAAATTAGAAGCTGAAGGGTCATTGAAGAATCTTAAAAATTTAAAAAAATTGGAATATGAGGATTATGCACCCTCATCTATTTAAATGGCTCTACACAATTAGATATAAGCAGATGGAAGAATGAGTTCTGAGAAAGTTATAACATACATAAATTGAATATAAACAACCAAAAATTAGAATTCATCCAAAGAGTCATGGCTATAATATCCAATATAATTAATAATCATTATAAAGAATTAATTATGAGCTAAGATTGACAATGCATACCCATCTTTAAAGAGCCCAATTTAACAATGCTACTTTATGCCTAGCCTAGCAAGTTACATCAAAGTCTACAAAAAATAACAATAGTGAGAAGAAATTGACATTGACATTGTTTCCTTTATATGTTCAGTAAGAATGTGTAAGCATGTGTATGTTCAGTAACTCTGCCATTGCAATCTGTATGCATCAGGGTTATGCTTGCATAGAAATTTCAGCAAAATTTACAGCTAAGCCTGGATTCCAACAAAAATCATGTACACCATCTATGCGCATTTCACAGATGAATAACTAATAATCTTACCGTGATTTCAGACATCTGACTCAAGGATGTTGTCTTTACACCATCGATGCAAGCAGAGACAATAATGGAGATTACCAAGCAATAACATAACAAAATCAAGCATCCAGCTAATAAACCAATGAGATATAAAAAGATGTTTATCTGCATCTCAAATCTATCAAACTACATGCCTCAGAAATAATTTGGATATCACCTCACCTAAAGACATCATCAGCAGAGGGATTGACCGAGTCTAGATTCTGTAAACATAAATATGCCAAGTCATGTTTCCATGTTTCTTCAGAAAAAACTCGCAAACACAAACGTGCATATTTGTGAGGGATTACAATTCTGCGTGCTGCCCGAAGAGTTTCTGCAAACACAAAAACCAAAAAGGATCAAATAAAAACCTATACAATATAATTCAACAAAATATGAGGAAATAATAATTGGAGCAAAACCTTTCCCCATATACAATATAATTCAGCTGTTTATTTTCAACCAAAAAATCTATTTAACATTCTGAATCTCGGCCTTTTGCATTCTCTGTTGGTGTGTTGCTTCACAAATATGCAGCTATTTTCCTCTCAGTGGGAACACACCATGATAATCTCTATCTAGTTCTGAGACTCCTGTCACCTATGTAAATGCAAAAAGATTATATTATGACATATAATGCAGAAACAATAATAATAGGTGAAGACATAATTAAAAAGCACTCATTGTGAGAACCTTACCTTTCCGTTGGAATCACTGTGCATTTTTCTGAGTTTTTCAACCATCATCATTAGCATCATCAAGTTTAGGAATGCCATTAATATTTGCTTCTTGGTTTCATCGGTATTCTTCAGTCCTTGCTCTGTTTGAAATCAGCCCATGTGAGAAGTATTTCACTGATTCCCGATTTACACACAGCAACATGCACAAAATTTCATCTCATGCATCTCACCATTCAAGAATTACTTTTATGATATCATCATAGTCATCTTCTGAATTGTATGTTAATGGAACTGGTTGGTCACCAGCTCTTATGGGTTGAATGTAAAAGAGGATTCAACAAATTATGAGCCAAAACATTTAAAAGAATTTAAAATTACAAAAAAAATTCAAAAGTAGTGGTATCATGAGATCCCAGCAATTCATCTCCCTTCACAGTAAATAGATGTATCATGAGATCCTAGTTATATTATTATATGCTAATGCTAACCAGGCCCAAAATGGAAATTCAGAAACATAATAAAAGAAGCATGCTTTTTTCAAATACAAATAAACATAAATTCTACTTCTATTTAATTTGTTTCAACTATATAGCTTAGTTTCATTCTAGAGTTGATCTAACAGCTTGTCTAGTTATATTCAGATTAACATTTTTTTTCCATAAAAGCTAATCCAATCAGCAGCACAAATGTAATTGAAGATCAAATAAATAAATTTCAAAGCTCCTGCTTATCTATAAGCTATATCAAGCAGAAACAAAGAAGAATGTCTAAATTTAAGGCACCAGAGATGCTCTTTAATTTTAAGTAGATGAAAATGCAAATATTACAGTACTTCCCCGAGATGATTTGAAGGGTTCGGACCCATAGCCGCAACATGTGAATGACAAACAACCCAGTTTGAATTTCAGGTAAACCTGTGCAACTTTGATTTTTTTGCTAGATTTTATTGCTTCAAAATTAATGCCACATAAAAGACTCCAAAATCTGAATTTTTTTCACCAGTCTTGATGAAGCAAACATGGGTTATTCTCAGATTCTTATTTTAAAGCAGCAAGCCTAGTTGACACCAATGCATCAGCTATCAACAAATCAAAGCGACAATCAATAGAAAAAGAACACATCACTTTACAATGCATGTAATCAAAATAAGGTTGGAATTTTTAGCTGCATTTAATTTTCTAAGTTTACATCAAGCTTTGATAAGTTAGCCAGCATATAGAATGATGTTAACCAAGATTACTGCATGTGACTATCGCTATTATGACATTATCAAGTGGTTTAAAAAATTTGCCTAGTGTTTATAAACTACATAAAAACAATTTATCACATTACATCAGTTGGTATTATAAATATGTTTGGGGAAAAGTTGGAAGTTTGCTATATATAAATTAGGTGGATTAAAGACCCGAAATTTTTTCTTGCAATGCTGTTGAAATTAAATTTCACTCTATTAATATAAAAACTCCCAAATTAAATTTCACTCTATCAAGTCCTAAACCAGTAATTCTTTTGCACCATTTCAGCAGATCCCTACTTATCAACCAGAGATGTTAATAATACTAAATGACATGTATACTTATAAGTCAAGAAACAACTGGACATTAATACCTTATGTATAGCCTGTTGATAGTACTGTGTAATAACATTCCAACCTCTTTGATAACTCCAGCTTGGCCAGAAACCAATAAGTTGAATCTCTTAAATGTGTCTGGATAAATAAACTAAATGCATTAGTGAAGAATTAAAAAATATAAACAGAAAAACATGCAACAACATAAATATATGAAGAAAGAAAGGGGGAAAATCAAACTATGGAACATAACATGTTTAATGATTTTTACGTATAATGCATAAAACATGGTATCAATAGTGATAGCATGTTTCAGTGATTATGCTAATTTAATTAAGAAATAATCTCAAAGGGAGGTAATGCAATGTGAGCACACGAATTATTAGCATCAATTAGAGTACTGAGTAATGTCAATATACACAGATCCTGAGCGTCCGACCAGTGGACAACAATTTATATTCAATCATTTTCTATTGACACCAATGTATCCAAGTATACAAATCTTAATTGAATTCGCAACTCCAGCAATCCCAGAACATCAACATAGATAGGTTTTCTTTTCTTTGGTTAAAGCGAGAACTATTTGATTATGACAAAAGTAATGTCAGCATTTAGTGGAATATGAAAGAGATCAAGTATGAACGTCATAATTTATGACAAAATTAACCACATTCAAAATTCATGTATTAATCATTAAAATTCAAAATTCAAATGATGCGTAATATTTACAGTTTCCCAAACACATTCATTCATAAATATTCAGATGGCTTACATACCCTGCAACTCTCCATTTGGGAATTTCTTGATCTCTTCCTTAATAGAACTAAAAGCCATTGTTAGAAAGCTGCATACTTGCAACCAAAAAACAAAAAAAAATAACTTTCTCCTTTGAGGAATTACTACAAACACTTGGAGGACATCGTGGTGACCAACCTTGCGATCTCGAGGCCTATGCAGCTGGTGGCACCGGTGACGATGAAGGTAGCACTGTCAAGCGGCGGTAGAGGCCACATGTCTCTTTTCTTCCTATTATTTCTTCAATCTGGTGCCAAGATCATTTTTCTCTCAATATGATGCCTAGAATGAGAGCAAGTCAAACAAATCAAAAATCATACCTTCTTCTTCATTACTTCATTTGTTGTAGAAGAGATCTTCAAAATGGATACAATCCCTTGCAGGACATCAGCATCATCAAAAGCAGAACTCCCATCATCAAGAAGCAGAACTCCACAGCAAGCTTCAATCTTTATATCATTCTTGACCTCCATTTGATGTAGAAGAGCTCTTTGGCCCATGACGACATTTGTTGTCCGCGAGAGCTTGGGGATCGACCTCCTTTTCTTTCGATCAGGCAGCGGGTTTTGGGGGGAAGGGGCTGAAAGACTGAGAGAGAGAGAGAGAGAGAAAGGTCCCCCAAAAGTCTAGGTCAACTTGATCTAGGGTTGAGGCGTAGATAATGATTTTCCCCCAAAATTTTTAAGTTCCCCCCAGTTTTTTGAGTTCCCCCCCAAAAATTTGTCAGCCCGCGGGACCAACGCACGTACGTGGCTTCATCTTGGCCTTTCCCAGAGTGAATCTAGACCATTCATGGTGACTGGGACAAAGCAATATGACTGGACATATGACTGGGATAAAATTCAAAAAAGGTCCTGTTTTATAGAATAGATTTATCGGTTTCAGAACAATAGAACTTTTGCAATGGCTTGATCAAGGGTCAAATCTTCTAGGGTTCACCCTAAATTCTGTATTTTGGGGTCTTAGAATGAGTACAACAAATCCAACGGAACAGATTTTTAAAAAATTGAATACAATTTGGGGTTTTGAGGTGGACTGCAACAAGTGCTTTGTGAGGTTCGGCCTCAATAGAAAAGTTACACACACACACACACACACACACACATATCCCAAATACGTGTGAACCCTAGGGGGATTTGACCTTCGATCGGCTCGTGATCAAAAGTTCTATTGTTCTGAAAACGTTGAATTTGTAAAAATCGGATCGAGGGTAAAATAGCGTTAGATTCACTTGATTTTGGGTATGTTCATCATCCATGATAAGTACACAGGATGAACGGTGGTGATTATTGGAAAAAAGATTGGAAATTGAAGTTTTATAATGGCGGTGTAGGAAATTTCCTACACCGAATGCTCATATCCCTTTTTCTCATAAATATAAATATAAATATAAATATAAATATAAATATAAATATATAAATATATAAATATATAAATATATATATATATATATATATATATATATATATATATATATATATATATAATTTTGGTGGAGGCCAGTGCACCTCTACCTCTCAACGTAGATCCGCCACTGCAGGTTGGTTACATAATTTTTCAAATCTAATATAAATATCATCTTCATGCTCATTATCAGATTCTGAATCAGAATTAGAAATTACATCTTTATTCGTGTGGCCCATGAAGCACACATTAACATGTGTCTTCGTTGAAATCATCCCATGTTTTTGCAAAAGCCTTCTTTGTACTTTTCTTTTGGCTCTTCATATTCATTCTCAAGTGTCGCTATATTTGGTTTGCAGTTGTCGCTTCTAACAAACAGTCAAAAATAAATTCATTAATACCGCTAAACAATATATTCACCTTGGCGTGTAGGATTGCCATTTCTATTTCCGAGTTTATGCATTGTGAGATGGGTATTGTTGGTTTGTGGTAGTGCATCTCCACAAGACTCCATGAATTGGCATTGACAGACAGAATGTAGACGATCATTCACCTTCTACAATATTGGTAGTTGGAGCCATCGAAGACGGGTGAAGTTGTGATGCTTTGACCTAGTTGGAATTCACTCCTTGTATCAAAACTTTGTAAATTGGGTATTTTGTATCACATATTTCAATACTCAATCTTTATACAAACACACTTTGAAACCTAAGCTAATATATATATCCCCAAAATCTCCACATTCAAGTTAAATATCAGTCATGAGGCTACGACATTTGGCTAGTGAGATTCATACCATGCATCACTAACTAAACACGTGTCAAACAAACCCCTTACGAATGTGAATATTTAAATTCCATGGTGCATCATACGAATCCATAAACCTGAAGCTATCTCTAGTGCCTCTTTGTGCCACCTTGTGGCCCTGGAACCTTTTTAAGAAAAACTAGTTTGAGCAATGCTGAAACTTTATCACCGACAACTCCCCCAGATGATTCTCCTTCTTGTGAATTTCCTTGAAGTGTGCCAAGTCATCGACATCTTCTTTAACACACTTCCATTCTTAGTTTGCATTCAAACTCAATGCATCATCACATCCCTATCATCCATAGGATCTCCATGCACATGCAATGTGTAAGTTAAATTGATGTAATTATTATAGCAAGCTTTGATCTTTATGATGTGCCATTATACTCTACTAGCAATCGAGTTATCCACAATAGCTCAAGGATTTCTATCTCAACAAGAACTTCTACCACCACTTATGCTATTGTTACATATAGTGGTAAACATATGTGGGCTACCTAAATCAACTCTCACTTCTTTACTAACACCCATGTTGAACCTACAGTTTGGAATGTATGCCTCTGCCTCACTAGTCACCTCCTTGCATTCATATGTTTTGGTACTGTGCAAAGTACTTTGTTCGGCGTCACCTGCCTCTATCGGCAAGATCCGGTCTAGATCTGTTGCAAACTGTGTGAAGTGCTTAACAATTGGAAAATAATGGAGCGACCATCTCGGATAAAAAAATCAGGGTGGGATTGAATGGATCGACCAGATCTTTGAACACCAAAAAAAATCAATGAACGAAGGACGATCATCCAAAATTGGATATGTGAAAGCTGTGGGTGGGATTCAGTGTTATTCAATGCAATCAACAGATTTCATAGACTAGAGGCTCTAATATCATATGAAAATACAAAGATAAAAACTAGGGTTCCTTATAAATTGCATCGAAAAAAATAAAAAATACTAAGAAAATATTTTATAGTGTATTGCAAATAACAAAAAGAATATTTTAAACTTAAGCAATAATTAACTTGGTTTAAGAAATATATCCTCGTACTAATGCCAAGCTAATCCTCTTCGACGAAATACATTTCTACATGGAGAAGTATAAATTTGTTATCACTCATCGTTGGAGGGGTTCGGGTTGGGTCCTTCGGGCCTTGGACCACTTGATCGTCCAACGCCTCTTCAGCCTTTGGATCAAGCGATTTTTTATTCCCTAATTAATTTCGATTAACTCTGTTAACCCACCGTCCCCTTCCCGCAAATCCCTCCAACCTTCGCCCTTGACCGGATCTCGTCGGACACGATGGAGAAGCGTGGGATCGGACGGAGGAGCTGCTGAGCTCAAGGCTGGCCATTTTGCGCTGGAAGCCCCAGAGGACACCGTCGACATTGAAGATGACGTAGCCGAGGAGATCTCCGAGGATGGAGGAGAAGGTCATCAGTTTGGGGAAGTTGTCGAAGCGGGTATTGAGCATGTACTCGACGTTGTCGGGATTGGCGATAACGGTGTTGTCGAGGACATGGATGTGGATGGTTTGTGTCGTTGAGAGGAGGAGGAGGTGGGCTTATCAGTCAGAGAGGTTGTCGAAGTTGGACATCCATGTGGCTTTGAGGTAGGCACGACAGAGGTCGTAGCCGCACCATGGCTTGAAGCACGTCTGCAAGAAGAGGAGTGAGAATGATAGTAATGAGACCGTGAAGGTGAAGAAGATGATTGAGATCTTCATTTGTACAGATTCCACCACTAACAGTAATCTTTCCAGTAATTGATTGAGCGAATACAAAAAATTTATAGAATTGTTGGGACTTGTGAGGAGAGGGGAGGACGTGAAATGGTGAGTTTCCTTGGTAGCGATACAGAAGATGAGTGAGAAAGATGAGAATGAGGAGAGTGAAAATGCTTTTTAACAGCCCTCTTCTCTTCTGAGGAGGATGGTTAGAGGTGGGAGGGGAGAAGTCGCCGGGAATTTGGGGGGCGAGGGGACGGGGGGTTGACGGAGTTAATCAAAATTACTTAGGGAATTAATTAGGGAATAGAAAATCACTTGATCCCAGGGCTGAGGAGGCGTTGGACAATCAAATGGTCCAACACTCGAAGCACCCAGCCCGAACCCTAGTTGGAGGGGGCAAGTGTAACGACCTGTATTTTTAGACATGTTTAGAATCGTGCGTATCAGTATTTTGTTTCAGTCGTTCGAATAATTTTTCGTCCATACGTTCTTTGCTACACGTCGACGCGAGAGCATCTCTATTTTTATTTTAGTTTTTTACCGTATCATAATTAATTAACTATCAAGTTTAACAAATTACTTTAATTTAATTATCTTACTAATTACAATTTGCTAATCACTTTTAACTTTTACTAATTACTTTATTTATTTTACTAATTACATTTAGATTTACGTAATTACTTTAATCCCTTAACTTTTACATTAACACTACTTATCATGAAAGACAACACACACGTTTCTTAAACCAGGTTCCTCCCATCTAAAAAGATTAGTCAAGGATTTGCATTAATTCCCGTCTTAATCAAAACCTAATCTATTTGACTATTGCTAGAACATGTCCTCTGCCAATCTTCTTAAGGATTACCATCGTCTTCTCTCCTGCAAAACTCTTCTACAAAACAAATCTTCCCAAAATCAATTTCCCAAACAAATTTCACCTAAATCAAACCCATCATCTCTCAAATCCTCCCACAAATTTCCTCAAAACCAGAATCAATTTCAGCCCTAAATCAAACAAATCACCAAATCAAAACCCAATTCGAAATCAACCCCAAATTGAACTTCAAACTGAAATTGAAATCAGAAAAACTCGGATCTGAAACAAATTTCAGATTCAAGCAATCTCATCTCTCCTCCTAGCCCCTACCAGCAAGCCACCCCTGCTTCTCCATTGCTGCTCCTCCCCACAACCGGCGCGCTTAGGCCGTACTCCTCGCGCGCGCCTCTAGTCAGCCAGGCCACAGCCCCCCACGCGCCGCCTGTCGCACTCGTGCCGTCGTGCCACCCTGTCGATGCCACCAGGCCGAGAGACCTCTGCCCTGAGCTGCCTCCTCCTCGCGTGCGTGAGTCCCCTTGCGTGCGTGAGTTTCCCCTGCAGCAAAAGAAAAGAAAAGAAAAGGAAAGAGGTAAGAAGAAGAGACAGATAGAGAGGGTTAGAGAGAGAGGTATATTATTACATGTGTAAGAGTATGTGGTAGTATTAATTATAGTAATAACTTTATATTAGCTTATACTAAGGTTAGTATTAGTAGGTTGTTAGTATTAATTTTAATGTTACAGCATGTTAGTTTGTTGTTAGATAATGTTAGGATAATAAAATAAGGCATATCATGTTAGTATAAGAAAGATATAATATAATATGATCATCACCCTAGATAGAGAACCCAATAGAATCAGATGAACCTAATTCAGAGATTATCTTTATATTTTGATTATCTTGAGACGAACCTAATTCAGTGATGTGTTTAATTGAAACAGAGAACCGAGCGTACCATAATGTAGTACCGGTCAAGACGAAATCGACGACACCAAAATCGCTGAAATCAGGCAAGCATGCAATTTATAGTGAATTTTTGAAGTTAGATGCTCATTTAGTCTCTTGCATGTAAAGTTGTATAACTCAAAATCTATACATGAAATGACGCATGAAATTACTACCATGACATCCTGGACTGAAAATGTGACCCAACGACATATAACTTGATATACCTTAGTTTTAAACAATGGCAAAGAAAGTTAGTTTCCGTGACATGTTCGTTAAATCCATATGTTCAACACTTTTGTTAAATTATTGTAAATGTTGTTCAACACTCTCGCAATCATTGAAAATGTTGTATAAAATTCAATGATGATATTATTAAATTGCTGCATGTCTTAGAATATTTAACAAATGTGTGACATCGTGAAATCATGCGCCTCAAAGGCGAAATCGTGACTTCGTGATGTTGTGTGAGTCGACTAGGCTGGCTCGTGTTTCAGCACAAATCTGGGGTGGGGTTAGGGTTGAGCGGCCACTTGGCGTATGAAGGGGTCCTCTCTTCAAGAGCACCACCTGCATGTGGTGGGGTAGCGTCAATCACGGTAAAACCTCGTGAGAAGAACGATCCACTCATTACAACCTAAAGGCGAGAACCCTATGAGAGATATGAAATATTGACATGGAACTTGAAATTACTTTCGTTATCTCCGTTAAATTGACATGCTAATGAATCAAAGAAAAACTTTACTTTACTTCTTAAACTGCTTAGAACTGCATGATATGAGTATTTTACTTTATTTCATATTATAACCGGCATGTTTAAACTCGTTGTCGTTATCTCGTTTAATTTATTAATGCCTCTTAAATTCAATATCATTTTGTATTTCTTGCCTTGGGTTTTCTAACCTCTTCTTGCAGACCCTTGTTGACATACATTCATGTTTTTGGATGTATGTCAGATCCCGAGCCTGAGTACCAGGAGAATCCTTACGAGACACCTGACTTACATAGCCAGGAGTTCGCCGTAGACGCCGAGTCTCTCTCTGCGGAGGACTAGAGGACTATCCCGTCGCTGTTTCCTTTTAGTTTACTTTCAGTTGTCGTGTAGTGTATGTTTCTCCTTGTTGTTACTTTGGCCCAGCTGTGGCTTGACGTTGATTTTGTGTATGGACATTTTTAAATCTGGATGTGGCTTTAAATTATGGATAATTCTTATTGGTCTGAAATGCATGCAAAGGACCTGCCCTGTATTTTTATCACAGACGCTCATTGAACTCGAGCCTCACCGCTCCAGTTCATGCGGACCTCGTAACGTTCTCACTTCCGGTGTCTTTTGGGAAGCGGGGCGTTACATGTTTTAGTGGTGGCCCATGCAGGTCCTGCAACTGTGAAATTCAGAACAATGAGAATACTTTTCATTAGCCAAACATCTAGAGAAATCATATACACGAGATTAACTTGGGCTTTTCTTATCTCAGAATGGCGGAGAGTCGAAACACCCGACAAGGATCCGGTGCTGCTGGAGGCGGAGAGGATGACATCCGCCATATGCTTGGAGTTATGAGAGAGATGCTGGAGGTTCAGCACCATTTGGTCCAACAGGGACGTCAGGATGCACCAGCTGCTCCACCACCCCGCTATGAGCCTGGAACCAAGCAGTTCCGAGAGATGCATCCGCCGAGCTTCTCTGGACGAGAGGGCCCCCTAGCGGCCGAGGAATGTCTTCGCAACACTGTGGATAACTTGGGTCTTGCCCGAGTCAATCCGAACGATTGGGTGGACTCGCCAAGAAGCAGCTGTCAGATAATGCCCATCACTGGTGGGATGCTGAAGAGACTAGGCTGATCAAGCCGATTCCATGGGCTACTTTCCATCAAAGGTTTGACGCCCAGTACGTCCTGAAGGCTGCGAAGAGGCAGATGAAGCATCGCTTCATCAACCTGGAGCAGGGCACCAGGACAGTCGACGAGTATGATGCCGAGTTTACCATGCTGAGTCGATTTGCCCCTACTCTGGTAGCAGAGGAGGAGGACTGTGCACACCGCTTTCTACAGGGCTTAGATCTAGACATACAGAGTGTGTTGTCCGGGAGCACCTTTTCCACTCATGAGCAAGTCCTGGTAGCTGTGAAGAAGCACGAGCAGATCGATAATCAGAAGAAGGCATGTCAGGCGGGCAAATGCCTGATGGAGTTACAGAGGAGTGCACCTAGGCCCGGTGTTCGTCTAGTTCAGACCACTCAATTCAAGAGGCCAGCTGCACATGTCCCCAACCGAGCTGAGCTGACTTGCCATTTCTGTGGCAAGCTTGGACATGTGAAGAAGGACTGAGGAGGATGTTGAATCAGTGCTTGGTCTGCGGATCGCTTGTTCATACTGCAAAGGACTGCCCCCGCGACACTCGACCTGTACCTGCTGGAGCACCTGGACCTGCAGAGCGGACAGTACCGGCACCTAGACAGTGAGGACCACCTCTGGTTCCACAGGATCGAGCCTTTCAGCAGTCCAACCCGCCGAAGCGTCGAACATTCACTATGACAGCCGTTGAGGCTGAAGCTGAGGACGACGTGATTGTAGGTAACCTCTAGACTAGTCTTCCTTATTTATGCATTTAAGTTTGATTAGTTAGTTCCATGTTTAATCTAGTTGCATGTTACCCTTAGGCGTCATCTTATTTTCATCTCACCCGGCCTTGACCTTGTTCGATTCTGGAGCTTCCATGTGCATCTTAGCTCGGAAGTTCGTAGTCGAACACTCGATACCCACCTATACACTTTTCAAGTGTTGGAATATTACAACTGGGAATGGTGTAGTGAAGGTTACACTAGATGTAGACCATGCCCGTTGGTGGTTAGTGGACATGGATTATATGCTGATTTCATTATCCACGACCAACCCAACTTCGATGCTATTCTCGGCATTGACTGGTTAGGAGCTTTTTATGTCACGATTGATCGTCACCGGAAGAAAGTGATATTCGAAATTCCTGAGCACCCAGTGTTCGAGTTTGTCAGCGGAGGACGTTCTCTTGGACCTGTTAAGTTCCGGGCCCAGCTATACAGATTGACTGTTGCATCCATGATAGCTAAACTGGAGAAGCCTGCAGTAGTGAGACATTTCGAAGATGTCTTCCCTGAAGAAATTTCTGGATTGCCGCCCGATCGAGCATTGGAGTTCAGCATTGATCTTATGCCAGGAGCTGAACCAATTTTGAAGGCGCCTTACCGTATGGCCCCTGCAAAGTTAGAAGAGCTGAGTAAGCAGTTGGATGAGCTACTGTAGAAGGGTTTTATTCATCCTAGTGTATCTCCCTGGGGTGCACCCGTCTTGCTGGTGAAGAAGAAGGATGGATCGAGAAGGATGTGCATTGATTATCGGGAGCTGAATCAGATCACAGTGAAGAACAAGTATCCGTTGTCCCGTATTGATGACTGACTCGTCTCAAAATGTGTGAGCGCTACTCCCAAGCGTAGGAGATCGAACAAGTAATAATCCTGATGAGTCCAGGTATCGCATCCACGGGACAACTGACCTGCAAAACCACGACTTCAGTTTGTAAAGAGTAATAAAACTGTAATAACCAACCACCTAAAAATATGATAAGAGTTTAGAATAACAAAAGAAAATCCTACGATAATTACGGTGAATTCAATATGGGGTACTAATATGGAGAGTATGTGTTGGTATTGGTTTCATTAGGGTGTGTGCAATCAACGATTATTAATATCTTTTCTATAACTCAACGCTTCGTCCGGTCAGGACACGAGAATGTCGGAAAATATAACGATAAAAGAACATCGAAAAGTGCCTTAAACATCGAATAAAATGGTAGGTTCATGAGGAAAATAAGCTTATGTGCCCGCAAGGGTCACGCCACGAATAAGTCCAGAGATCATATTCGATCCAAGTACACCAACAACGATAATACTTGAACAATACGTGTAGAAACTAGCAAAATACGCGATTATACAATGCAAATAGGGCAAAAAGATATCACAATAAATGATTACGACATCCTAACTACATCAACACCAACCCATATGAAGATTAACCACACAAAGAGAGATTAAAATCAGTATTCATAGACAAATACATCATAAAAACATCAAAATACGTGAATTATACTTCAAATACAAGCCAAATACCCAAAATTCAAGGTAAAAGATGGGAAAAATATCACCAATCCTCTCCAAATGCCCCAAATCTCCTTCAGATGATAGATCTAGCCTCTGTCCCCAAGGCCTCCAAATTTCATGGCGAAATACGACTCCTAGAGCCTCCAATACGCCAGAATACGCAACAAAACCCTAAAATACGCTTATATAGAGGCATTGCGAGTTTTAAGTTGCTATCGGGTTCAAAACTGCTTTAATTCACCCAAAACCGCATCCAATAGGCCGGATCAAACGTCCGTCGTCCATCCAGATGCGGGATCGCATATGAACGCGCCACATGTCCTTTCATTGCGGACCCGCGCCCGCATCAGCTTCAAGTTCATACACGCTTTGCCCTTTCACATAAGCCGTTGGATCCTCATCCAACGGTCAGAAAGTAGCCACATAGCCCAGCGGGCTGCCGCTTCGCAGTCGACTTCGCATCTAATTCGTATTTGCTGCGGGCCGTCGGATCGCAATCGCATGCCCAAGAGCTGACCACGTCGCCGCTTCGAAACGAATTCGATTTTGAATCGGAGTTCATCGTCACCGTCCGTTTGAGCGGCAAAGCCCTAGGATCATGCCACATGGCTCCAGGTGCGCACGCTCCGCTCTGCTTCGTTTAGCTGTCGTTGCCCATTCGATCTCGATCGAAAGATTGATATCAAGCTCCGTCATCCTTTTATCGACGTCGTTGGATCGAAGCAGGAACGGTCAGATATCGGCCACGTGGCTCTTTCGATTTAGACCGCGTCATGCGCCAAGATTCGTGCGCCATATTTTCTTTGTATTTCTCCATTTAATTGGTATTCTACATTCAAAAATACACAGTAATTAGCACAGGTCTCAGAAAAATACAAATAAATATTCGTTGGAATTGTGAGATCGAGATCTAGCCATGAAAAATATAAAAAGGCAGAAATACTTAATAAAATTCATACTTTGTGCACAAATCAGTGGTTTGCTCTAATAAATGATGATATACAAAATACAAACGTATTAGAAACCAATTAAGCATCATATACGCACAAAATAGAGCTAAATGTGGTGTTTAATATGCAATATTCAATCCGAATCACACCCCAAACTAACGATTTGCTAGTCCCAGCAAAAAGAGCGATGAAGACGGATGATTAATAAAACAATAAATTCTATCAATCGCTTATGGCATGGCTCAATAATACGGTTTCCAACATGATCTAGACCATCAATATACACGATTCATGAATACGATCAATCACAAGATATTTTCTCTAATTTAATTTGAATAAATAACATGCAAGCATCGTTTTTCGCAAGAGAAAGTATAACACGTCGTTATATTCTAGTTTTCTTGTTTCCAAGAAATTGGCATCTCAAAAAGATCGTTCAAGTCATGTGCATTGAGGTTGCTTAGTTTATTCACCATTTCTTTTTTTCTTTTTCTTTTGACGAGTTAGAATGATCCATGTAGCGACCTTTCAGTTAATGATTCCTAGGCCAGACGACCTTCGGACATTAGGCTTAGAAGGGCCCCTCGAACTTAATACTCGAATCATCTAAGTTTTATTCTCTTCTCTTTTTTTGGATTCACTCTCCATTCATCCATCTTTCGAAGCGAATCTCCAATGCTTCCTGAGGCACGAAGACCCTGCTAATCAATGAACTCAAGGGAACGATGCATTTTTTCTTTTGCACTTTTTTTTACGTTTTCACTTTTTTTCTTTTTTCTTTTTTCATAAGAAACTCAACACCCATTCTTCGAACGTAAACATCAATAACAAAGGCCAAATTCCTCTTCAACTTGAAGACTATTCTAATAAATCGTGTATACTTAAGCTTTTTCATCACCGTAACATGTATGAAATAAATTCAAACTATTTCAAGATATTAATCATGGCAATTGAAAATTTTCATGAATAACATATTAACAGTAATTCCATGAAGAAATAACGATTAATTCACGCCATAAACAATTTTTAGAACTCAATCAATGCATAATCATCCGCATTTGTGGTACGTGAAGGAGTTTTAAATTATGAGAATGGTGCTTTATTCTTTTCTTTCGCCTTGTTTTTGAAAAAAATCCTAAGGTCTCATACACACCCCCAACTAAAGATAGACATTGTCCTCAATGTCGAAAAGGGTACGAGTTTATTCAAAAGAAAGTATCCTTGAAAGCATATAAAATCTACGCTAATGGAAAGAACACACCGTGGTCAACTGGCAGATCCCGAATCTTTAATGGTGGAGGAAGTTGTTCAGTTTGCTGCTTGCACTCCTCGGCGAGTATCCTTCCTCCAAAAGCTAAATTGGATCCCAGCAACACAACTCCAAGCATCTCTATAACTTGTTTACCAATGTTCTGCAAGAGATGAGTTATGTCAGTCCGAATTAGTCTAGAATTCTTTACAACAAAAATATTCCAAAGGTAGTCATCAAAATAGGTGAAATAAATTAAAGCATGTTGATGACTACTCCCGGAAAGATATGCACTGATCTCGGTATGATGCTCAGTCAATAGGGAGAGGGATAAATGATTTTGGAAAAAAACTGGGGGAGAGAGTGGGTCGGGCTCCGTAGCGATAATCTCTAAACACGTGTCCCTAGTCGTCTCCTCTTCCTGTTCATCCAAAATTGCTAGCTCGTCCTCTCTTTTGCACATGCTTCCAGCCATGTTAATGTTCTGATTTGTGCCTTCGTCGTGACATGGCTCGCTCGATATACCTGCAATAGAAGATGAACTCATATTAGATTCTTGAAATTGAATTTCAAAGGAATTACTTTCTTCTAAGCAAGTGGCAATCAGAGTAAGAGTTTCAGTGGATTGCTGAATTTGTCGACTCCGAGCAAGGAAGTTCTCTTGGAATTGATGGGAAGTAGCCTCCTGTGTCTGAATGAGCAAATAAACTTCCTCTTTCAAGGATTGCAATGGTACGTCAATGCTTTGCTCTCCTTGATCAAGGCATGAAGGCTTCGTTGAATCATGCTCTGAAGTCTCATTAATGATCTGATCAGTCTCTTGTAAGGACTCCATGTATTTCCACGTCTCTGTCGGCGTCATGACTCCCAAGAATTCCTGCAGTTGTGGTCGTAGCCTAGATAGGAAGGACTCCATGACCTCTTTCTTTGTGTACCCATGCTGCGGATAGCTTGATCCTATGTTTGTGAACCTCCTCTAGGCCTGAACGATAGTTTCACAATCAGTCTGATTAAAATTAACTATCTTGAGCTTCTCCATCCTATGTTTGTGTGCAGCATTATACTCTGCATCATACCAATTATTTGTGCAATAGAAATTCATGTACTCCATTTTTTTGAATTTTTTCTATAAAAAGAAAACAAAACTAAAAAAAACTAATAAAATCCTAAACTATAAGATGGAAGGATCTCACTGAATGTTCCTCCAAACGAACTGAAATCGTAGATCACAAGTACCGTTATCCCAGCAACAACGCCAAAAACTTGACTCGTCTCAAAATGTGTGAGCGCTACTCCCAAGAGTAGGAGATCGAACAAGTAATAATCCTGGTGAGTCCAGGTATCGTATCCACGGAACAACTGACCTGCAAAACCACGACTTCAGTTTGTAAAGAGTAATAAAACGGTAATAACCAACCACCTAAAAATATGAGAAGAGTTTAGAATAACAAAAGAAAATCCTACGATAATTACGGTGAATTTGATATGGGGTACTAATATGGAGAGTATGTGTTGGTATTGGTTTCAGTAGGGTGTGTGCAATCAACGATTATTAATATCTTTTTTATAACTCAATGTTCGTCCGGTCAGGACACAAGAACGTCGGAAAATATAACGATAAACGAACATCGAAAAGTGCCTTAAACATCGAATAAAATGCTAGTTTCATGAGGAAAATAAGCTTATGTGCCCGCAAGGGTCACGCCACGAATAAGTCCAGAGATCATATCCGATCCAAGTACACCAACAACGATAATACTTGAACAATACGTGTAGAAACTAGCAAAATATGCGATTATACAATGCAAATAGGGCGAAAAGATATCGCAATCAATGATTACGACACCCTAACTACATCAACACCAACACATATGAAGATTAACCATGCATGGAGAGATTATAATCAGTATTCATAGACAACATCATAAAAACATCAAAATACGTGAATTATACTTCAAATACAAGCCAAATACGCAAAATACAAGGCAAAAGATAGGAAAAATATCACCAATCCTCTCCAAATAGCCCCAAATCTCCATCAGATGATAGATCTAGCCTCTGTCCCCAGGGCCTCCAAATTTCATGGCGAAATACGGCTCCTAGAGCCTCCAATATGTCAGAATACGCAACAAAACCCTAAAATACGCTTATGTAGAGGCATTGCGGGTTTTAAGTTGCTATCGGGTTCAAAACCGCGTTAATTCACCCAAAACCGCATCCAATAGGCCAGATCAAATGTCCACCGTCCATCCAGATGCGGGATCGCATATGGACGCGCCACGTGTCCTTTCATTGCGGACCCGCGCCCACATCCGCTTCAAGTTCATACCCACTTCGCCCTTTCACATAAGCCGTTGGATCCTCATCCAACGGCCAGAAGTATCCACGTTGCCCAGCGGGCTGCCACTTCGCAGTCGACTTCGCATCTAATTCGTATTTGCTGCGGGCCGTTGGATCGCAATTGCATGCCCAAGAGCTGACCACGTCGCCTCTTCGAAACGAATTCGATTTCGAATCGGAGTTCATCTTCACCGTCCGTTCGAGCGAAGCCCTAGGATCATGCCACGTGGCTCCAGGTGCGCGCGCTCCGCTCTGCTTTGTTTAACTGTCGCTACCCGTTCGATCTCGATCGAACGATCGATATCAAGCCGCGTCATCCTTTTATCTGCGTCGTCGGATCGAAGCAGGGACGGTTAGATATCGGCCATGTGGCTCTTTCGATGTAGGCCGTGTCGGATCCGGTCAAAACAAGGACATTAGGATCGAATAATAAAGTAGAGACTTACGCTTACGTACGCGGCACCGTAATCTCGGAACTTCGCCCTCGGATTCGCCACAACGGTCGGTACTTCGTCACGGAGGATCGAAGCAGAGTTTCACCGCCTAAATCTCTATTTAGAAGAGGATTTTAATGGAAGGGAGAAGAAGAACATAAGATTCCTTATGCAAACTTATGGCATGGAAAGTGTAGTTAGAATGCCTTACCCTTGGGTCCTATTTATAGGCTTTAGGGGTAGTTATTGTAGGAAATAACTAAATATAAGCTTATTAGCCTATATTAGCACATTCATTTATCCTCTTCTTCATTCACTTATCAAGTGCCTTTATGCACTTATAAAGTGACTTTTTCCACTTATCGAGTGACTTTTTCCACTTATCGAGTGGTCCTTTTCACACGAGAAAAGGTTCCCTTCGTGCACGCTTTCGTGCACGCGACATCTGAGGTCCGTATACCCTCATACATCCCCTCATGGGTGTATTCATGTCGTCCATATCCATCATCTCCCACTCACACTTGAGGGGATTGTAAGGAAACATCTTTCCTTTAACTCTTCTGTTTATCATACCGAGAAATAGGCCGTGTGACCATCATGCACATAGAGTCCGCTGTTGTGCACTTGTTAGAGATACACAACACTCATCGAGATGCAAAGTTGAGTAGATCAACGCATGCTTTACCCTAGATTATTTCTTCACATTTCTTATACTTTATATTCAACAATTGAATCCCATCTGGATTACAATTGGCTGGCCAGCTTTGAATCTTTAAAGTCCAAATGTGAATATGAAATTAATCTTCCTCTTCTTGTCTTGACCTGACTTGCTTTTCTAACATGCCCCGCCGGACCGAATTGACCATGGACCATAATCAACATGCTAAGATAGCAATCACACAGTCAAATCTAAAGGAACCAATTAGAGTCCATAAGGGTAACGAGTGAAGACCCATGTGGTCTTTGGGTCTCACATAATAGTAAACACAATTACTATTCTAACACAATGGTCAAAATGCATACGTAGTATGAATACGTATTACAACATCACTCCTTTCCCAGGGAGTGTATGTCTTAATGATGTTGTAAGGATGATGATCAGACACCACAATGTCTGAATTTGAGTCCCTTTTACTACTCAAATAATCTTCTGGACCCACATCCCGCATAAGACAGATAGGATTAAAGAATCATTTTAGATCTTTTGTAAGCATCCATATGATGCAGATCTTTCTTACGACCATTTTGTTTAAGTCATGACTCTAAATCATCCGTCTGACGATTTTGACTTTAAACAGGTCTCATCTTTATTTTATCCGTCTGATATAATAAAGGCGGTTGCTCATGTAAGAGAGCCAACCTTAATCTGTCCGACATACTAGAAAGTATAGCTGAGATTTCAGAAAATGTACAGAAACATTTCTTAAAGAATTCATATGCAATGTTTGAAAAGAACTTATTCTTTTATTAAATTTGATCATTTACAGACATGTGAATTTACATTGGTACAACTCAGCTCTTACGCAATCCTTGAGATGATAATTGTTTGTAAAACACATCTCTGGGGATCTCCTTCGTAAGAGGATCTGCTATCATCTCATGCGTAGATATGTACCTTATGTCTACCTTCTTGGTCTTATCATAGTCTTTTGCAAATTTGTAGCGGATATCTATGTGTTTGGTCTTACAATGGAATTTAGGATCTTTGACATAGGCTATAGATGCTTGACTATCGCTGTGTATAGGTACATCACCTAAGTCACTTGCATCAATTAGCCTGTCTAAGAACTTACTAAGCCAAACAGCCTCTTGGACTGCCATGCTAAATGCTACAAACTCGGCTTCCATAGTTGAAAGTGCGATGCAAGATTGTTTCTTGCTACTCCAGGATATTGCACCAGATCCGAGTAGAAAAACATATCCTGAGGTCGATCGTCGCTCATCAAGATCACCCGCCCAATCAGCATCAGTGTAGCCTTCGAGCCTCAAGGCATCTCCTTGATAGCATAAAGCATAGTCTGCAGTTCCTTTGAGATACCGCAATATCCTCTTAACCGCTTTCCAGTGTACTTGCCCTGGATTGGATTGGTAACGACTTACCATTCCAACGGCAAAACATATGTCTGGTCTTGTACACATCATAGCGTACAAAAGACTACCAACTGCACTGGAATATGGAACTTTTTTCATAATTTCCTTTTCCTTTTGGTTCTTTGGACACGATTTCAGACATAAATTATCGCATTTGCTTATAGGAGTATCAATGGACTTGCAGTCTTGCATATTAAAACGTTCTAGAACCTTCTTTATATAAGTCTCCTGTGAAAGAGAAAGAAGTTTCTTCGAACGATTCCTTGAAATCTTAACTCCAAGGATATATGCGGCTTCTCCCATGTCTTTCATCTCAAAAACTGATGAAAGCCAAGCCTTGATATCCATCACAAAGCCCTTGTCATTTTCGGCTATTAAAATGTCATCTACATATAGAGACATAATAACGTACTTGCTCTTAATCCTCTTGATATATACGCAGTTGTCTTCATCAAGCATGGAAAAACCATTTGATAAGACAACTTCTTGAAATCGTATATACCATTGCCTCGAGGATTGTTTAAGACCATATATGGACTTACGAAGTTTACAAACCTTATGTTCGTTTCCTTCTTTTACAAACCCTGTTGGTTGTTCCATATAGATCTCCTCGTCCAATTCTCTATTGAGAAAGGCAGTCTTTACATCCATCTGATGTAATTCGAGGTCTAAGCAAGCTACCATAGCCAGAATCAGGCGAATCGAGGTAAAACAGACAACAGGTGAGAAGGTCTCTTCCTAGTCTATCCCTTCCTGTTGTGTAAAACCTTTCGCGACAAGGCGAGCTTTATATCTGTTAATAGAGCCATCAGCCTTATGCTTGATCTTGAGAACCCATTTGTTCCCAATTGCTCTACGTCCTCTGGGTAAGTCAACTAAGTCCCAGACTTGGTTAACTTTCATGGATTCCAACTCCTCCTTCATTGCTTCCATCCATTTGTCTTTCGCAGGGCATGATACAGCCTGTTTGAAAGTAGCAGGCTCGTCATCTTCTTGTAGTAAAGTCATAAAGGTTTGCGGAAATTCGTCCTCAAATCTTAGAGGAGCCAAACTTGTATGACTACTACGTCTTATTTGAGATTCTTCAAGTCCTTGTTGACTAGAATTTAGATCAATTCTAATATCACTCCCACTTGGAATGTCGGTAGAAATGCTCCCACTTGGATCATTATTCCCGTATGGAATAGGATTAGCGTCATTCGTATCATCCATTGGTGAAGTTTGAAACGTATTTTCTTCTTCACCAAGAATTCTCCCACTCGAATGAGGTAATCCTTCTTGATCATAAATCTCAAATAGAGATACGTCCTGACTTATCTCACCCTGTCTTGGAAACTTGTTTTCCAAGAAAGTGACATCCATCGACTCAAATTCAATTAGACCTCCATTGTCTTCCTGACCAATAAAAACACAACCTTTGGAGTTTTCTGCCTATCGTATAAAGATACATTTCCTTCCCCGTGGCCCAAGTTTGCCATACTTATGGGAGGAAATATGTGCGTAGGATGCACATCCCCCAGGTTTTAAAATGTTTAAGTCAGGAGACCTTTTGTTCCACAACTCATAAGGAGTGGAGCTAACTGATTTCGAGGGTACGTAGTTTAATATGAAAGCGATCGTCAATAATGCATCACCCCAAAAGTTGATTGGCAAGTTAGCTTGCGCCATCATTGAACGGACCATTTCCATTAAAGTCCTATTTCTCCTTTCTGCAACACCATTTTGTTGAGGAGTATAAGGCATAGTTACCTGATGTACTATGCCCTTTTCATCACAAAGTTCCTTAAAATTTGTTGATTGATATTCACAGCCCCTATCAGTTCGCAAGACCTTAATCTTGCGATCTAATTGATTCTCTACTAAACTCATATAGTTTTTAAAGCAGGTTAATGCTTCACTTTTGTGGGATATCAAATAGATATGTCCGAATAGGGTGAAATCATCAATAAAAGTGATGAAATAGGACTTCCCGCGTCTTGTCTTGACATTCATCGGACCACATATGTCCGAATGGATGAGCTGTAATGGAACCTCGGCCCTTGTGCCGGTTCCTAACGGCTTGCGATAAGATTTCCCCACAAGGCAATGTTCGCAAGTCGACATATCGACCTTTGAAACATTGGATAGAAGGCCACGTTTGGCAAGTCTATCCATACACGTTGGTCCAATATGACCAAGCCTTGCGTGCCAACAAATTATATCAGACTCATAAGTCGAAGAATTTGTAACAAGGAAATTTTCATTACAAAATGAAGAGTCATACATTGTATTTAATACAATAAATCCTTTGAATACATACCCAGTACCAATTAAGAAATTATTACAAAAACAAGTCCACTTTACAATCATGAAAAAACCAGCTGTAACCAAGACCCATTAACACGACCACATATATTATATTCCTTCGAATATCTGGAGCGAAGAGAACATCATGAAGTAGGAGAGTGCGGCCGTTGTCCAAGACTAGCTTGCAAGTCCCAACGCCTTTCACTTCAACACGAGTGTTGTTTCCTACATAGATCCACTTCATTCCTTGGGGTATCCGGTGATACTCCACGAAGGACCGTCTGTCCCTTGCTATGTGGTCGGTGGCACCTGAATCAATTATCCAAAATGGATTAGATTCCACAAGAAATATTGAACTAGAAACACATATGTAACTAGTATAATTACAAGTTACCTCATCACCTCCACTCGTACACGAACGAGCATAGTGACCGAGCTTGTTGCACTTGAAGCACTTGATCTTCTTCAAGTCTTTCTTCTTGTGCCATTTCTTGTGTCCACTCTTATGTTTAGGTTTCTTGGTAGACTCAGGTTGCTTATTACGTTCATTAGTAAACTTCGAACGATCTTTCCGTTTCTTTCCCCCGTGTGAGGAACTAGCAACCATGTGCACTTCTGCACTTGGCTTGGCAGCCGCAAGCCGCTCTTCCTCTAACTCGAGGTGCTTGGAAACATCGCTGAAGGTCTTGATGCTCTCATTATGAGTGAGATGCATCTTCATTTGGTCCCACCCATTTGGTAGGGAACGTATGACTGCTTGGATTTGTTGCTCATCAGTGAGCACATGACCTGCATCCTTTAACTCTGAGATTAGATTCGCCATATGTCGCAGATGTTTTCCCATGGAATGATCTGGACGTTTCTTGTATGAATCGAATCTTATAGTTAAGGCGCGAAGTTTGGACACCGATGTGCCATCAAACTTCTCCTCTAGCTTGGACCATATGTCCATGGCTAGGTCATGCTCTCGGAAGATGCGCATTATGTCATCGGCCATACTGCTCAATAACGTAATGCGAGCTATCTTGTTCTTTCGAGACCAAGCATCAAAAGCTTCCTTGTCTCGTCTGTGTTGGGCCGTAGTGCCAACTCGGGTTCAATCATTACATTCTTTAGAGTTTCGAGCACTTCTTGCTCCTCTAGAACATATTGTATCTTAATGGACCATAGTTTGTAATTATCGCTGTTGAGTTTTTCACCTCTGTTTAACTCAGCGACGATATTCTTTGAAGCGGAAGACATTTTACTTTTAAAATGCTGCAAAAGACACAAAACCGAAGGTTTGATCAAAAACATTGCATTTAAAAATTCTTAAAATATAATTCCCACTTGAAATGATAATAGAATATCCCATTTGGATAGTTCTAATTTCAACTCCCACTTGGAATGATATTTATAATTTGATAAGTTACTTTTGAAAAATATTGAAGATGTTACTCTAGAATCGGAAAGGTCACTACGTTTCCAGTCACCATCTAGAGTAACTTTCAATATTTTTCCATCACTTTATCAAATAATAGTACTCTTATAGTATTACGCAGCGGAAAAGCGTTTTTGAAAACGTATTTTTCAAAAGCAAAAATGATATTTCAACTTAGTACCCTTATGATACTAGCGAAATATACGGTAATCCCTGGCCATTTGCCGGGATTGAGCTGTAGCCGTGCCAAGGCCGGATTCCCCCTTAGGGGATTTTTCTGCAAGCCATCGTTGCTGGCTCCCGTATGGATTCAGGCGTTTCCCCCCTTATAGGAGAATTTTGTCGCAGAGTACTGCCGTCGGACCCGTAGGGATTGTTCATGCAAGCCACCGCCATGCAAGTTTCCCCCTTTCAGTCACGTAAGCCCCCCATCAAAAAAAATTGGGTCAACCGGGGCTCGGCACTGACTGAGGCCGGAGCCGACAGTGGCCAGTGCCGGCCTCGGCCAGGGCCGGCCTCGGCCAGGGCCGGACGGCCTGACCTCGGCAGAGGTCAGGGCCGGCCAGGGTGCCGGCCCTGGCCTCTGCCAGGGCCAGCCATGCCCCTGGCCTGAGGCCAGGGTGCCGGCCCTGGCCCCCGGCCAGGGCCCCTTGGCCGGCGTCGCCCTGCCCTGGCCGAGGCCGGCCAGGGCCGGCTTGGCCCTGGCCGAGGCCAGGGCGCCGGTCCTGGCCCCTGCCAGGGCCGGCCAGGCTGGCCCCTGGCGCTGGCCGGGGCCGGCCAGGGCCTCCTGGCCCTGGCCTGGCCTCGGCCAGGCCTAGCCCTGGCCACAGCCAGGGCCCCCTGGCCCTGGCCGTGGCCGGCCATGGCCGACAAGGCCATGGCCTGGCCATGGCCCTTTGGCCTTGGTCGGTCATGGCCCATATGGCCATGGCCGGCCACCCCCTTGCATGGGGTTGGCCGCACACCCTCGCCGGAGGGTGGCCGTGGAAGTTATTGGCCGTAGCCAACCCCCTCCGCATGGGAAGGAGGGATGCATTGCCTCCATGCACCGAAATTGTCATCTTCTCCGTTGAGAATAACCACCATCTTCTTCTCCGATGAGACACCCGTTCGTCGAGAAAGTAGTTATTCTCTAATGGCCGTGTGCCAAAATGAAAAATAACATACTTTAAAATTCGTAAACTACGCGCTCCACATGAAGAGAGCGCCCATTCCCATTTGAATGGAGACTCAGCATCCAAGAAAAAAGCGAGTTTGGCGATATGAACGGTCGGTTCTTCCCGTCACGGAGAGTTTCTGCCATATCCGTAATGGTAGGAGACCCTAATGTGAAAAGAACAATCGCTGCGTTCTCTCCGTCACGAAGCGTTCCTACCATATCCATAATGGTAGGATACCCATTCGTGAAAAAGACAACGCCTCGTTCATCGGTTCGACGGGGCGGCGGTTTGACCGGGGCGAACCCGTATGGCTCTGATACCAATGTTGGATCCTGTCAAAACAAGGACGTTAGGATCGAATAATAAAGTAGAGACTTACGCTTGCGTACGCGGCACCGTAATCTTGAAACTTCGCCCCCGGATTCGCCACAACGGTCGGTACTTCGTCACGGAGGATCGAAGCAGGTTTCACCGCCTAAATCTCTATTTAGAAGAGGATTTTAATGGAAGGGAGAAGAAGAACATAAGATGCCTTATGCAAACTTATGGCATGGAAAGTGTAGTTAGAATGCCTTACCCTTGGGTCCTATTTATAGGCTTTAGGGGTAGTTATTATAGGAAATAACTAAATATAAGCTTATTAGCCTATATTAGCACATTCATTTATCCTCTTCTTTATTCACTTATCAAGTGCCTTTATGCACTTATAAAGTGACTTTTTCCACTTATCGAGTGGCTTTTTCCACTTATCGAGTGGTCCTTTTCACACGAGAAAAGGTTCCCTTCGTGCACGCTTTCGTGCACGCGACATCTGAGGTCAGTATACCCTCATACATCCCCTCATGGGTGTATTCATGTCGTCCATATCCAACAGGCCGCATCATGTGCCAAGATTCGTGCGCCGTATTTTCTTTGTATTTCTTCATTTAATTGGTATTCTGCATTCAAAAATACACAATAATTAGCACAGATCTCAAAAAAATACAAATAAATATTCGTTGGAATCGTGAGATCGAGATCTAGCCATGAAAAATATAAAAAGGCAGAAATACTCAATAAAATTCATACTTTATGTACAAATCAATGGTTTGCTCTAATAAATGATGATATACAAAATACAAACGTATTAGAGACCAATTAAGCATCATATACGCATAAAATAGAGCTAAATAAGGTGTTTAATATGCAATATTTGACCCGAATCAATGACATCTTCGATCATCTTGGTGGATCGAGGGTATTTTCGAAGTTGGACCTCCGGAGCGGATACCATCAAGTCAGAGTCAAGAAGGAAAATGTGCCCAAGATAGCTTTTCGAACTAAGTACGAGTATTATGAGTTCGTTGTCATGCCGTTCGGTATGACCAACGCTCTTGCGGTATTCATGAATCTCATGAACCTTAATTTTTACGATTTCCTTGACAAGTTCATAGTGATCTTCATAGATGACATCCTGGTGTACTCGAGGAGTGAGGAGGAGCATGCAGAGCACTTGAAGATAGTATTAGAGATGCTCTGTCACCATAGACTGTATGCCAAGTACAACAATTGTGAATTTTGGCTGGACAGAGTTGCATTTCTTGGGCATGTGGTATCAGGAGCTGGCATCTCAGTGGATCTGGAGAAGGTCAGAGCAGTCAGTGAATGACCTACACCTGGATCAGCATCAGACATCAGGAGTTTCCTTGGTTTGGCTGAATACTACTGCAGATTTATCAAGGATTTCTCAAGGATAGCTGAGCCGATGACTAGATTGACGAGGAAGGATGTTAAGTTCAGTTGGTCAGATTCTTGTGAGCAAGCCTTTTCTACTTTGAAGGAGAGACTGACTACTGCACCGTTCTTAGGTATTCCAGACAGAAGTAGAGGCTTTGAGATTTTCTGCGACGCATCGGGCAAGGGACTTGGATGCGTTCTGCACCAGCACAACCATGTGGTCGCTTATGCTTCACGATAGTTGAAGGTCAATGAGAAGAACTATCTGACCCATGATTTGGAGCTAGCCGCTGTCGTCTTTGCACTGAAGATCTGGCGACATTTATTACTGATTGAGAACGTGAAAATTTTCACCGATTACAAAAGTTTTAAATATATATTCACCCAGAAGAAGCTGAATATGAGACAACGCAGATGGTTGGAATTGATGGCAGACTATGACATTGACCTCCAGTATCATCCAGGGAAGGTGAATGTCGTACCAGATGCCTTGAGTCGACTGCCCGAGGTGATGACTCTCATAGCTCAGTGGAAATTGCAGCAGGATTTTCAAAGGATGGATGTTGAAGCTGTCCTACCAGGAGTCACATCATCGTTGATAAAAATGCAAATTCAATCGACGATTGTGGATCGGATCAAAACTGCTCAAGCTGGAGATGCTAAGTTGAAGAAGATCAGGGAGCAGGTTGAAGCAGGACTCTGGACAGATTTTCTGATTCACGAGGATGGATCTTTGAGATATGGTAGTAGGATCTGCATACCTGTAGGAGATATCAGAGAGAAGTTGATGAATGAGGCTCATAGTTCGCCTTATTCTATTCATCCTGGAGGTACTAAGATGTACAAGGATCTTCGTCAGAGTTTCTGGTGGCATGGGATGAAGAGAAGCGTGGCACGGAGCGTGGCCAAGTGTCTTGTATGTCAGCAAGTGAAAGCTGAACATCATCACACTGCTGGACTACTACAACCTCTGTCGATTCCGGAGTGGAAGTGGCAGCACATCACGATGGACTTCGTGACTGGCTTACCTCAGAGCACCAAGCAGAACAACGCAATCTGGGTCATCGTTGATCGATTGACCAAGTCTGTGCACTTTATACCATTCCGAGTTGGGCAATCCACGGAGATATTAGCAAGGAAGTATATGGAGGTAATGACCTAACCCATACCTTTATAATTTCCTTCTAGTACTAGTCGTGATGTGAATTATGTCGTGTAGGGGATCGTGCGCTTGCATGGAGTCCCCGTGAGCATTGTATCAGATCGAGATACGAGGTTCACGTTTCAGTTCTGGAAAAGTCTGCAGACCAATTTGGGTACCCGTCTGAAATTTAGTACTGTGTATCACCCGCAGACAGATGGACAGTCAGAGCGTACCATACAGATCTTGGAAGATATGCTGAGAGCCTGCATGCTGGATCTCAAAGGCTCATGGGAGGATCACCTGCACCTGGTGGAGTTCTCTTACAACAACAGTTATCAGGCGAGCATTGGCATGGCGCCATTGCTGCTCTCTACGGGAGGAAATGTCGATCGCCACTGAGTTGGGATGACATCGGTGATAGAGAGATCTTGGGGCCAGAGATGATATTGGAAGCAGTTGATGTTGTACGAGATATCAGAGACAAGTTTCGGATCGCTCATGACCGTTACAAGCATTGGGCAGATACTAAAAGGCGTCATCTGGAGTTTCAGCCGGGAGATCATGTGTTCCTGAAGATCTCACCGAATCGAGGAGTGATCCGATTTGGGAAGCGAGGCAAGCTTAGTCCGAGATATATTGGACCCTTTGATGTGCTAGAGCAAGTTGGAGAAGTAGCATATGGCTTGGCATTGCCACCGTCCTTAGAGGGAGTTCATGACGTCTTTCATGTGTCCCAGCTCCGTCGTTATATCAGTGACCATTCTCATGCTGTGGACTACTCTGAGATTACAGTTAGGCCAGATCTGACGTATGAACAGCAACCAGTGGAGATCCTAGATTGACGCCAGAAAGTCTTCAGGAACAGGACCGTTGATTTAGTCAGAGTGATGTGGCGTCACGACTCGCCAGGAGTGTCTATCTGGGAGCGGGAAGATGAAATACGAGATCGTTATCCAGATTTGTTTCTTGCTCCTTAGTTGATAAGAATTTCGAGGGCGGAATTTTTCTTAAAGTGGGTAGAATGTAACGGCCTGTATTTTTAGACGTGTTTAGAATCGTGCAAACCAGTATTTTGTTCCAGGCGTTCGAATAATTTTTTGTCCATACATTCTTTGCAACAGTCGACGCGAGCGCGTCTCTATTTTTATTTTAGTTTTTTTTACCGTATCATAATTAATTAACTATCAAGTTTAACAAATTACTTTAATTTAATTATCTTACTAATTACAATTTGCAAATCACTTTTAACTTTTACTGATTACTTTATTTATTTTACTAATTACATTTAGATTTACTTAATTACTTTACTCCCTTAACTTTTACATGAACACTATTTATCATGAAAGACAACACACACGTTTCTTAAACCAGGTTCCTCCCCCCTAAAAAGATTAGTCAAGGATTTACATTAATTCCCGTCTTAATCAAAACCTAACCTATTTGACTAATCCTAGAACATGTTCCCTGCCAATCTTCTTAAGGATTACCATCGTCTTCTCTCCTGCAAAACTCTTATGCAAAACAAATCTTCCCAAAATCAATTTCCCAAACAAATTTCACCAAAATCAAACCCATCATCTCTCAAATCCTCTCACAAATTTTCTCAAACCAGAATCAATTTCAGCCCCAAATCAAACAAATCACCAAATCAAAACCCAATTCGAAATCAACCCCAAATTGAACTCCAAACTGAAATTGAAATCAGAAAAACTCAGATCTGAAACAAATTTCAAATTCAAACAATCCCATCTCTCCTCCTAGCCCCTACCAGCAAGCCACCCCTGCCTCTCCATTGCTGCGCCTCCCCGCAGCCGCCGCGCTCAGGCTGTGCTCCTCGCGTGCGCCTCTAGTTAGCCAGGCCGCAGCCCCGCGCGCGCACCACCTGCGCTGCCACCTGCCGCGCACGTGCCTCCATGTCGCCCTGCCGACGCCGCCAGGCCAAGAGACCGCCGCCCTGAGCTGCCTCCTCCCAGCGTGCGTGAGTCCCCTTGCGTGCATGAGTTTCCCATGCAGCAAAAAGAAAAAGAAAAGAAAAGGAAAGAGGTAAGAAGAAGAGACAGATAGAGAGGGTTAGAGAGAGAGGTATATTATTACATGTGTAAGAGTAGGTGATACTATTAATTATAGTAATAACGTTATATTAGCTTATAGTAAGGTTAGTATTAGTAGGTTGTTAGTATTAATTTTAATGTTAACTTGTTAGTAGTAATTTTACAGCATGTTAGTTATTTGTCAGATAATGTTAGGATAATAAAATAAGGCATATCATGTTAGTATAAGAAAGATATAATATAATATGATCATCACCCTAGATAGAGAACCCAATAGAATCATATGAACCAAATTCAGAGATTATCTTGAGATTTTGATTATCTTGAGACGAATCTAATTCAGTGATGTGTTTAACTGAAACAGAGAACCAGACGTACCATAGCATAGTACCCGTCAAGACGAAACCGACGACACCAAAATCGCTGAAATCAGGCAAGCATGCAATTTATAGTGAATTTTTGAAGTTAGATGCTCATTTAGTCTTTTGCATGTAAAGTTGTATAACTATAAATTTACACGTGAAATGACACATGAAATTACTACCATGACGTCCTGGACTGAAAACGTGACCCAACGACATATAACTTGATATAACTTAGTTTTAAACAATGGCAAAGAAAGTTAGTTTCCGTGACATGTTCGTTAAATCCATATGTTCAACACTTTTGTTAAATTATTGTAAATGTTGTTTAACACTCTCGTATTCATTGAAAATGTTGTATAAAAATAAATGATGATATTATTAAATTGCTGCATGTCTTAGAATATTTAACGAATGTGTGACATCGTGAAATCGTGCGCCTTGAAGGCGAAATCGTGACTTCGCGATGTCGTGTGAGTCGACTAGGCTGGCTCTTGTTCGAGCACAAATCTGGGGTGGGGTTAGGGTTGAGTGGCCACTAGGCGTATGAAGGGGGTCCTCTCTTCAAGAGCATCACCCGCATGCGATGGGGTAGCGTCAATCACGGTAAACCCCCGTGAGAAGAACGATCCACTCATCACGACCTAAAGGCGAGAACCCTATGAGAGATATGAAATATTGACATGGAACTTGAAATTACTATCGTTGTCTCAGTTAAATTGACATGCTAATGAATCAAAGAAAAACTTTACTTTACTTTTTAAACTGCTTAGAACTGCATGATAGGAGTATTGTACTTTATTTCATATTATAATCGGCATGTTTAAACTTGTTGTCATTATCTCGTTTAATTTATTAATGCCTCTTAAATTCAATATCATTTTGTATATCTTGCCTTGGGTTTTCTAACCTCTTCTTGAAGACCTTTACTGACATACATTTATGTTTTTGGATGTATGTCAGATCCCGAGCCTGAGTACCAGGAGGATCTTTACGAGACACCTGACTTAGAGAGCCAGGAGTTCGCCGTAGACGTCGAGTCTCTCCTTGCGGAGGACTAGAGGACTATCCCGTTGCTGTTTCCTTTTAGTGTACTTTCAGTTGTCGTGTAGTGTCCGTTTCTCCTTGTTGTTACTTTGGTCCAGCTATGGCTTGACGTTGATTTCGTGTATGGACATTTTTAAATCTGGATGTGGCTTTAAATTATGAATAATTCTTATTGTTCTGAAATGCATGGACAGGACCTGACCTGTGTTTTTATCACAGACGCTCATTGAACTCGAGCCTTACCGCTCCAGTTCATGCGGACCTCGTAACGTTCTCACTTCCGGTGTCTTTTGGGAAGCGGGGCGTTACAGCAAGACTCCCTAATTTGTTCACAAAACACATTTGGCTTTGACTTGTAGAATGTCTAAATATAAATACATGACTTGATTCACCTTTTTCGCAACGTTTTTTAAAAGTTGTAATAAATGTTAGACAACATTTTATAAAAGTTGTAATAGAGTTTTAAGCAACTATTTAAACCAGTTATAATAGAAGTTTACACAACCTTTTATAAACGTTGTGATAGAAGTTTACACAACTTTTAAAGAAAGTTGTGCTATTGCTTTACACAACCTTTTATAAACGTTGTAATAAAAGTTTACACAACGCTTATTAAAAGTTGTAATATCTCTTTACACAACTTTTTATAAACGTTGTAATAGAAATTTACACAACGTTTAAAAAAAGTTGTAATATATATTTGTTCACAAAACACATTTGGCTTTGACTTATAGAATGTCTAAATATTAATACATGGCTTGATTCATCAATCATCATGCATGAATCAACTAGCTACAAATCAAACTATAAAACATCCGCATTTTCTTTCAAAACTTGGCCAACTTTACAGATCCCGAGGCGAACCAATCCACGACCTAACAGTAAAAGCAAACACGCATCTAATCCTTTTTACCGCGCGCACAACACAAAATTCAACTTTAAAGAGAGTTTCAACATCGTAAGCAAAGTGAGAACCTCAACCCCCGTAACAACCCTAAAACAAGTCAGAATATAAAAACATTTGACGAATGCCAAAATCGTAGAACCTTCCTCACGATACATCAACTTCAAAGCCTTGCATCACTCGATGGCTGAAAAAGTGCGAGCTTTGATCTTCGTTCCACGTCCCAATGTGAAGGCTACTTAGTCTCCAAATCAGTTAAGGTTGGTTTTCATACTGATCGATCGGAGCACGTTATCTCATAATTAAACCATCGAGTTAATCAACGTACCGATCGATGAGTTGACGCTAACTAGAAGGGGATAATATAGAGCTTGCATGATTTAATAATAAGCAAAGGGTTTGACGTCAACGGGGGGCTTGATTCTAATGGAGGGTGGTGATTGTCACCTGGGGCTCGCAAGTGATGATGCAAGTGTGTTGAGCTTTAGGTTGGAAGGGAAGCATGATATTCTCTGTGAGTAGGTGCAAGTTAGTTGTCATTTATAGGTCCAGTGCTCACCTGCTTGAATGTCTGCATGTCATCAGCTGGGCTCTCTCACTGGACAAAGTATTCTTCTTGCAATTCTAACACACACACACAGGCAACGCACGTGATAAGAGTTTGATTAGTACATAGTAGACCTATAAGACTGTAATGTTACTTGAATAATATACAAATGCCCTTTCTTGATAACTATACGATAAAATAGATCACAATGGCTTTGATCATCAGTTGACATCGCAATCCAAAATGAGCCATAATCTCCAGGCGCTCATAATCTTAGTTACATGAACTTTTGTTGCATACAATGCATATCTACAATTCTAGCAACAACAATCAACGACTATGGTTGAGAATGATAATCCCATCTTCAAAAATTGGAAGAAGGTGTTCATATTAGCTTAAGCTTTTGGTTTAGTGTTGCAACGTAAAAATTGCCTCCAAATAAATAAAGTAAAAAGGGGCTACAATCGTATGTATGTATGTATATCGTATATGGCATACCAACATCAGAAAAAATCGCTTCTCCTATTATGAAATTTTCTTCTTTACAAATGATTAGACTTGATCGGGATGACTCGCAACCTACAATCCTCTAACGATCAAGTTTAAGATAAAATAGATTACCGTAATGTATAGTATTTATGATTTGAAGTTATATATATGTGACTGTTTGCATAGAATGTCTTGAAGGTGCTTCTAAACATCTAGTCCCTTCTAAATATATTATGTGCAAGGCGAACCAATATCCTAAATGCCATCAAATAACTTTTGTGTTTGTTGCATGAAGGCAACCATTTATGTTTGTCACCCAAATGTAATCATTAACGTGAAATCACCTAAAGAGTAACCCATACATTTTGTTTATGAAGATAACTATTGGCATAAAATTACTTGAAAGTGAATCCATATGTTTGTTATTTGAAGATAGCTCTTTGCATAACATTACCCGAATGTAAATCACTACGTTTGTTATTTGAAGATAAGTCTTTGGATAAAATTACATGAATGTAAATCCATGCATTTATTATATGAAGATAATCCTTTTTGCAACCCTTTGCATAAATGATGTGAAGTCATCGCTATACATATATTTCCTCCTATTGTGAGCCAATAAAACCCAAGCATTGGAGGGCAAGTATCAACTTAATATTTGAGGGCGAGGAGAATACTAGCTTGACGGGCGAATAGAACCAGGTTTCTTGAGCACATACTGATAAGCCTTTAAGGGTGATTAGAGTACCAATATATATCAATGGATGAATAAAACATGGTGAACCCCTAAGGAAACTAAAACACTAGCCTTTAAGGGGTGAAAATAACATGATCTCTTAAGCAAATATCAATTAGGTCTTGAGGGCAAATACAATACAAGTTCCATTGGTCGAATAGTACCTAAGCTCCTGGATAGCTAAGAATGAAGCCACTGGGTTAAATTACTAATGAGCCAATGTGGGTGAATAAAGCCTCACAATTATGGTTTAAGAATAATATGTTGGAACTTATCCAACACAGTTGGATCTTAATCCAACGTTGGGCTAATATGCGAATATAATTATATAGTGCTACACTATCATATTAAAGTCCAGATGTATAAGTGATCTCATTTATTAAGTTGAGTGGGCTTAAATGAGTCAGATAGGTTGTGGGCCTTTATGTGTGGTGACTATTGGGCTTCAATTCGTTGATGGGCCGAATTAGAAACCTTAGGGCTAAGGAGGCTAGCCCCTATATATATGCGGTCATCCCCGGAGCACACGAACAAGTTAGCCGTCTTTTCTACGCCCCGTCGCTAGGAGAGAAACCGGGGGAAAGCCAAAGGATTTCTCCAACGGTTGATTCGTGCTGTTCTGGAAGATCATCCGCTTTGTTATCGTCGGGATCTCTTTCAGACTTTTAGCGATGGACTCAGGTACGCTTCCGCTAAACAAAGTAGGTAACGTTTTAAGATTCAGCATGTGGTATATCTAGATCTGTATTATTTGTCTTGAATACATTAATCTAGATCTTTAGTTTCTACAAGTGGTATCAGAACCACCATGCTTGGATCTCAAAACTTTGCTTGCTCGTAAATTCAGATCGGATAAAAATTAGATTTTTAATCTGTTTCTGGTTTCAGATCTATTAAAAATTCGTTTTTATCTGTTTTAAGTTTCGGATCTGTGAAAAATTGGGGGTTTTGATTGATTTTTCCTGTCAAAAAAATTATTTTTCACGAACCCTAGATCGGGGGCGGTCTGCCGGTCGCCGCCCGACACGGTGAAAGAGGGGGCGGCTCTGCCGCCCCCCCGTCGGGAGATTGGCGCCGGCAACACCGGCGCCGACGCGAAACAGCAAGGGGCGGCACAGCCGCCCCTGCCATTAAAAAAAAGAGCTGCCGCCCCCGTCGAGATCAAAGGGGGGGCGGCGGAAGTCGCCCCCGTCGGCGTCAGGGGGGTGGCTTCCACCGCCCCCTTTGGGATCAGAGGGGGCGGCGGAAGCCGCCCCTGGTCGGGGCATCCGGCGCCGGCCACTGGCCGGCGCCCGTCGCGTGACATTAGGGGGCGGCGGCGGCCACCGCCCCCATCAGAAACCCCAACCCCTTACCCCGTTTGCATGTTCAGCCCCGTGGGTCGGCCCCCCTTTGGGCCGACCCACAAGCAGTTTAAAAAAAAAATTTAATTAAAAACAGTATTGGGCTGGGCTGGCTTGTTTTTGGGCCTGTTTGGGTTATTTGGTTGTTATGGACTCTTTTGGACCAAATGAACACAATTTTGGGCATGTTTATTAAGAACATTAACACAAATTTGCATCACCTCACTTCTGCAGCAATACCTGAACGCATGCGCCCCCCGGCACTGCCCCCCTACCAGAAGCTCATTATTCCTCTTCCTTCAAAAAGAAGAGAGATAATAAAAGAAAAGAAAGCAATTTACAGCAGCAACACCAGTGCCATAATTGTGGCATAAAAGGCCACTGGTCCAGATTGTGCCGAACTCCGCAACATCTCCAGGATTTGTATAAAGAGAACAAGAAAAATAAAGCTGAAACAAACCTGATAACCTCTGATGCTCCAGTCAAGTTTTCAGCTGACAACTTCGAAAATGATGACATGCTTGATTAGCCTTTACTTTTATCTTCGCAAATTGTTTAGAACATTTCATGTTATGAGAGCTTTTATATTACGCAATCTGTTTTGAATGAAAATTTTTAGACAATAAATGAATCTGTCTATCTGAATATACAAGTGCCTATACGTTTCATCTTTTGAAACTGCTCTCATAAATGATTAGTAGACAATAAACACGTACGATTTTTTCAATACAAAGCCCAATATCAGGGCCACATTGAAGATCCAGGGAATGCAACACTGTTGCCCCCAAACATCACAAAAATAGAGGTTGCACTAACCCCTCCGAATTCCAAAAAGAAACTTTCTAAGTTTCAAGGACATCCGTTTCAACGGATTCCATTTGGAAACAACAAATGTAAATGAAAAAAAAAAAATTACCGTATGCAACGTCTCAAGATAAAGGAGTAAAATCCATACTTGAACGTTTTGAGAGCCTTAGAGGCCTCTACCATACGAAGATTCGGAGAAAGGAGGCTGATTTAAACGGAGCACCTGAAGTGCCCGACATCAGCCTAGTTTTTACTCTGGCATGATGGACTTGGCCACCCTGGATTTGTGATGATGCACTGCATCTCATCCCATGTGTATGACTTGAAGAACCAGAAGATTCTTCAGAAGGGAGAATTCCCTCGCATCCCTTGCTATAAGGGAAAAATTAATTGCAAGGCCATCTCCACAAAAAGTCGAAAAAGAATCTCCACGCTTCCTCAAAAAGAATACAGGGAGAAAGATGTGGATAAAATCCACCACCCCTAGTGGGCTATTTCGGTACTTTATTGTACTGATAAATGCATCCTCAGTATATTCGTACGTGTGCCTACTACAGACCCGCAACTTAGCTTTTCCAAAGCTATTGGCACAAAAATAAAAAAAATGTTGCGGGCACATTTACCAGACAATAAAATATAGAAAATAAGTCTGGTTAATGTTGGGAAATATACCTCCCAGTCATTTCAAGAGTACTGCCAAGCAACGGGAATAGAAAATGAACATACAAGTGCCGCATGTTCATACCCAAAATGGGTCGGCAGAGTCACTGAAAAGTAGACTCCAATGGATTGAACGTCCATTAAATCCCGATTGCAAATGGATGCATGGGGACATGCAAAATTCTGCATGCTGCATCGTAAATGAAAATAAGACCCTCTGGAGGTCAGAGTCTCCAATGCAACTTGCATATGGAATGCCACCGAACATTTCTCTTCGGAGAATTTTCGGTCCGCAGTTTAAATCCCCATCGCACCAATACAAAGGACAAAAATAGGTCCTCAACGTCGCCTAGGTATATATGAAGGGTTTGACTCACCCTCAATTATAAGACACCTAGAACCCCAAACGTGGGACGTAATTAAGGCACACCTTGAAGACTGTGATCTCGATGAGACGAGTTTCCCAAAAATAGGCCCAGATACTGGAAAATCTGGCGCGAAGCAAATTACAACGTGGGATACAAAAAGTTTGACCCACTATGATCTGGTAACAATACGATGTGTAGAAGAGATCCCGAAGATCCCCCACATACAGAACACTGTTCACCTATTACCGGAATCATTTATTGACAACCGGAAGATTGTCAAATCACACATCCCTGCTGCAAAAACTCCAGCTAGGATTGACATCCCCGAGAATGGATGCAATCCACCAGCAGCAGAAGTGGCTGATCCTTAACAGAAAAGAGGCAGACTACCAGGCTCCAAGGACAGAAACTCCTGGAGACCTTGAGACAATACTACCACAGGACAATGAGCTCCTGTCCACACCCTCACCCTTCCCGGAATCCACTGCAGAGGAATTGCCGGGAAAAAGTGAAATTAAGTAAATGTTGTACGTACTGGGGAGGTGTTGGACAGATAGAACATAAATTATCGACAAATGTATTCACGTAACATATTGCCATATACATCGCAAAAGCGATGATGTTTGTAAATTATCGTTCCACACTCCGTTGCTAGAAGGCAAACGTAGAGATTGGCCAAAATGTGGAACGTGGCAATAAAAGATGAGCTGGACTCACTTATGAAACGTGAAATGTTCGGACCTGAAGTCCTGACACCAAAAAGGTGTCAAACCTGTGGATAAAACAAAGTATTGCACACATAAGAAAAATAAATACAAAATCGTATGCTATAAGGTACAACCTATAGCCCAAGGAAAATTTCGCTGAAACTAGGGATCGAACAAATTCAAATGAGCATGTCACATAAATGATGCATCAATCTCCCTAAGTTATCAAAAGCGAATACCTTACGATTTGGCGAAGGAAAATTATGGATATGCTGTTATTGGATGTTGTGACAGCATACCTTCGTGGATATCTGGTAAAGATAATTTCCGCATTTTCTTAAAATGCATGAATAGACTTCGGGACGTCTATTCAAATGAAGAAAAACAATAAGTATAATAAATAAATGTACAACCAAGAGAATCATTTGACAAGTCAATGATTCCTACTGAAGGTTGTCTTTGCATCAGTGCAAAGAACATGATTAGTGATCATAGTTGGAGACAACTAAAATCTCATCGGATCTCCTGAAGAGAAAACCGAACTATATGAACAAGCCTGACTTTTAAACATGAAATAAAAAGACCTAGGCAAATATGAAGTCATGGCTCGTAGAATCCTGTTACAAACGCCCAGAAGTGCGTTGGAGAAATTAAAAGGACCATTGTCATCTAAAATACACCTACGGTAGTATAATTAATGGATGTACAAAAATAACCCTTCCGATCGCTGGAAGAGGGGGAGGATATAACTGGTCCTAAAGTCCCTTATCTAAGTGCAATCATGCACTCCTGGCTAAACTGCACGCGTCCCGATATAGCAGTTGCAGTTAACTCATTAGCCAGAGATAGTTGGCACCTCACTAGGGCCATTAGACCGGAGTCAAGCCTTCTGCGCTTCCTCCAAGGGTCGAAAGATTTGGACTTACAAATTATAGTAGCATCCTCCAATGTTTGTGCAAATGCAGGTTACAGGTCCGGTCCCTATACTGATAAATCACAGAACGGGTACCCACACTGGGATGGCCATCTACTGCAAATATACAAAGCAACTTATGAAGGCAACATCATCTTATCAATTCCGAGATCCTCACCATTCCAGAATCACACCAATGGTGTATTTGAGGGCGCCTGGTGGTACATCACATCCCGGTGACGACTGGGATAGAGGCTGGTTCTGTGGAGCTGACCATATAGTCTGAAGACCACATCAGAGGCGACGAAACTTAGCACACCTCTCCAGAGTTTCTGGATTCAGCAGCTGCTTGATGGTGATAAAATTTGTAATCAGTGTACATTTTCGGAATATTGTAAATAGGAGTGATGAGATAAGCCTACGAAATCTGAAAGCCTAAGAGCTTTTACAGATCAGGGGGAGTTGACAGAATTTGTACTCTTTTCCCTTAGCTATGGTTTTTCCCACTGGGTTTTCCATAGCCAAAGGTTTTAACGAGGCAAATCAAATCAACTCTGGATCCCGAAGTATCCACCCCTCTGTGACGCTCAGAATCCAGAAGTATTCATGAGCAGAGTCACGTGTACAAATCAGGGGGAGTTAAAGAGCGTTTGCACTCTTTTTCCTTAACTATGGTTTTTCCCGCTGGGTTTTCCATAGCTAAAGGTTTTAACGAGGCAAATCTCACCAACTCAGGATCCTGAAGTATCCACCCCATGTGAGACTCTTCTACGCTCAGAATCCTGAAGCATTCACGAGCAAAGTCCACACCTATGGCTGGATAAGGGGGAGTGTTGTGAACGGTTATTTAACCGTAGTTGGGTGAGATTCTGGGCTATCCTAGAGATAGGCCCATATCATTGTAAACCTATCTTGTATTCTCCCCATTGCCTATAAATAAAGAGCTGGGGGCTCCTCCCCCAGTAGTTGATTCATAACAACAAGGAAATAATGAGTTTTTTTATATATACATATATATTTCCATTGAGGTGTAATTTTGTGTTAAAATAGTTTAATTTAATTTAAATTCAATTCTTAGGCGTAATTAATTGTGTATATATCTCGAAATGATTTAATTTAAAACGACAACCTACCAAAGTGGGCTCGATCGTGGCGATTAATTTTATTTCGATATATAAAAGGATACATACATGCTTTGTATGAAAATTTGTCGCCTAAATTTTTGAATTTAAATTTGTTAAATGAGGAAATAAATGGTTCGGGGTATATATATATATATATATATATATATATATATATATATATATATATATATATATATATATATATATATATATATATATATCCTTTAGGCCCAATTTTGTGTGTTAAATTATATTCGTTCCATTTTAATTCTTTAAGGCATTCCTTATTATTTATACGTTTCGAAATAATTTTAATTATTACGAGACCCCACCAAAGTGGGCTCTAAAGTTAAATTATTATTATTTCGAAATGTAAACAGTTAAATACATACGTTATATGATCAGTTGCCTGGATGAATTTTAAATGGGTCGAAGAGGTAAATAAAAGGCCTTCATATATATATATATATATATATATATATATATATATATATATATATATATATATATATATATATATATATATATATTTACATTTACGTTCAATTTTATTGAAATTCAATTTTAGGTGCATTTGGTTATACATTTCAAAATGGTTCTAATTTTCTTGAAATCCCACCAAAGTGGGTTCTACTGTAAATATTATTATTATTTCGGAATGTAAATGGTTAAATACATACGTTGTATGATTGGTTGCCTAATATTGAAATTTAAAACGGATTGAAGGAGGAAATAATTAAGACGCTTAAATGTATATTTCTCATCAAAGATAAATTTTGTGTTAATTGTGCAAGATAAATTTAAATTCGAAGTTTATGGCATGAAACAATATATATATATTTCGGTATATAATAAGTTGACTCCATACCTTGGTATGAAAATTCAGTTTGCCTAAATTTAGATTTAAATTAAAACACAAAATTCAAGTGTTTTCTTCGGGAGCAAATAAAAAAGTTTAACATATATTTCTCCTCAAGGATAAGTTTAAAAGGACTTAAGGAATTTTGTGCACTAACCATCAAGTAAATGGCCTTAAGGAGTTTTGACACATTTTAAAGTTACATATAAAATGGGATATGGTGTATATTTATATATATATCTTTATATGTATGTTCATATACACATTAGTACACCTACATACCCCATTTTAATGAAGAAAATCTGTGTTGAAATTATGGATTTTATTTAACTCAATTGATTTGGAATAAAAGGTTCTTACTTATATTTCCACTTAGTGTGATCATTTTGTGTTAAATTCAGTTTAGTTTCAAATTTCAATTTTTTGGCACAATTAATTATATATTTCGAATATGGATTGATTGGATCATCAACTCACCAAAGTGGGTTTTCTTGTGAAGATTAGTTTTAATCTCGAGATATAACAAGTTGAATACATACTTTTGTATGAAAATTTTGGTTGCCTTAAATTTGATTTTGAATAAAAGTGGACTTGAATATCTCCACTTAAAGTATAAATTCATGTGTTAAATTGCGACATAGATTCAAATTTTGCAAAGGTATATATTTTTTGAAATGACTTCGTGTGATCATCATCTCGCCAAAGCGGGCTCTGTTGTTTTTCATTATTTCATTTCATAAATATAAAAAGGATTTAATGTGCCAATGATTTTCGTAAGAATGCTTAATCGGCCCAAAGGAAGATTACAGTTCTATACCATTTCATGCGCACCTGTGGCAATAGACAAGGTGATGATTAATGAGATCAATGCATGCAAATTTAATTCGGCCCAAAGAAAGTTTTATTTTTGGCATGTTATTATTGTCATTGTCTGATTGCTACAACAAGATGTCAATAACTAGTCAATAGATTATCCAAAGATAAATATTGGGCTAGTGGGGGATGTCTTGAGATGGAAAAATAGCATTAATTTGAATTTGGTGTTGTTTTATTTAATACTCATATGAACATGTTAAAATTGTTTTCTTGTTCTCTTTTTCAGCTATTATTCCTGAAAATTTTTCTGCCAACCTCAAATCTATTCCAATACTTAATGGCACTAACTTCAAGGCATGGAAGGAGAATCTTTTGATAATCCTCGGAATCATGGATCTTGATCTGGCATTAAGTACTCAAAGTCCTCCACCACTCACTAAAGAAAGTACCTCTGTTTCATAGAGGGAGACGGAAGAGTGGAAGAGATCAAATTGCATGTGCCTAATGCTTATGAAGAATGCCATTACAGAAAATCATCTCATGTGCATTATTTCAGATAAAATTACTACAGCTAAAGATTCCTTTCTGATATTGAAAATAGATTTGTCAAGAATGAAAGGGGTGAAATTGGTACATTCTTGACAATTCTAAATTCAATGAGGTATAAGGGTACGAGAAACATTAGGGAGCACATATTGAAGATGTCTAATATTGCTTCAAGGTTGAAAGCACTTGAGCTAGACCTCTCTGAGGCTCTGCTAGTGCATTTTGTTTTTATATCTCTTTCATCACAATTCAATCAGTTTAAGATGAGCAACAATCTGAAGGATGAGCTTGGTCTCTGGATGAGCTCATTTCGCACTGTGTCCAGGAAGAGAACAGGCTTGAGCAAGGAAGATAGAAAGTGCTCATATGATCTCTACCACTAAAGATAAGAAAGGTATGCAGTGAAATTTGGTTTAATTATAAGTTAATTTCTTTTCCTACAAACTTTGGTACTTATAGACACGTGATGGATAGATCCTGGTATAACCATTCACATCATTGTGTCTATGCAGAATTGCCTAAGATGCCAAGAGCCAAATGATGGTGAAAGATACATCGATATGGGCAATGGCAAGATGGTTCAAGTAGAAGCAACTTAAATTTAGATTATTTCTTTTAAAGTCTGGATTATATTTGAATTTTTTGAGACTATTATATACCATTTTTAACGGAATTTGGATTTCTATTTCTATTTTGAACAAATTCGGTTATCATTGTTCAATTATGAATGGAAAATTTGGTTGTCTCCTAATTCAAAAATAGTTTATTCTGGTTCTTTAAAAGATCATTATAACCTTCATTTATTTGGAGATGTTGCTTCATTTATAGAATTCCTACATTAAGTACATGTGTTGTAATGAAAGAATTAATAATTTAGAATTTTATTTATTTTTGGACTGCAGCATATATCCTTAATAATGTTTCAACAAATGAATCACTTGCATGTTTGGAGATGTCCAACTAAGGTAAGGCTTTATAAGCCTAATAAAGATATAGGACATAATGCTAATGATTCTCTAGTTTTGTTGAATACTTTAAAAGTTAATATTATTTCGTATGTTTTTACATAATCCCACTGTTAAGTTAGTTTACGAATTAGGAAATGCACACCTATTTGAGGATGCTGAGTTTAAGGGGGAAAATTAGTTAGTGACATTATTCTTGAAGAGGATTATATTCCCACAGGTGTTGTTGGCATTGTTCAGGATGGTATTCCTGACGTTGTTCAAGACACAATAAATTCAAGATAATGTTGCAATTCCTCCCATTTGGGAAATTGTTCATAAGGACAAACTCTAGCACCTCAAAGCACTAATTTCCATTCAGGGAATCCATTAAAGAGATGACAAGTTCACTATTAACATTAGGATGATGGAAGTTCGACTTACATCAAGTCATAAAAGTTCTACATCTCTAAAATGGATTAATGCATTAATTAAGAAAGTCTTTGAATGATACTTAAAATCTTTTCTCATTGCCATAAGGTTTGAAACCTATTGATTGTAAATAGTTTTTTTACAATCAAAAGGAATTCAAAAGGGTATTAAGAAAAGATTTAAAGCGTATCACTCAAGGAATTTATACGGAAAAGAATGCATTAATTGTAAAGAGACTTTCTATTCAGTTTTCATGAAAGACTTTGTAAGGTTTATAATGGCATTAGTAGAGCATTTCAATATCGTTAATGGTACATTAAATTTCATTAAGTGATCACCTCGTTCGGTTTTGAGATGATGGTTAATGATGTTATATATCTTAAGTTCTGTGGGAGCATGTAATTTCTATAACATCTATGTGGTAATAAATGTTAAGTTCTGTGGGAGACAAATTTAGTCTCAATAATTGCCCTGAGTATAATCTTCAGAATATTCCCTATATCTCACCAAAAGGGAGTCTAAAGTATGCTCAGTTTTATATGCATTTGGTTACTGCATATTTTACAGGTGTGTTGGGTAGATTGTTAAGTTCAGGAGTTGACCATTTGACAGCAGCCAAATGTGACTTAAGGTATTTATGGAGAACAAAAGGGTTACATGTTCAAGGATCAGTAATCAAAGAGGTTTTGAGATCATTTTGGTATACTGACTCTGATCATTTATTGGATGCAAAGAATGTATGAATATCTATGTTAGGCGCCATCTACTAGAAGAGATTTAAATGGTCCCCTTTATATAGTCTCTTCTGACATGGCTTTAGATTTAATATCATATTATGCGACATCCAAATCATGAAATATATCTGCATATTTTGTCACTATGCTACAAATTAGGGATGGTATTGAAACACCACACAGTTTATTTAGGGACAATGAAGTCTGCAGTTTTATATTCCAGCAACAACAGGAACTTGACAAAGTTTAGATATTCAGAGATCAAATTCCTAGATTGTTGATTAATAATAGAAGTGTATAATTGTCTAATGAGCACATCAGAACAAACCATGTAATTACTGATCCGTTATAGTAAGGAAATGTCATCCAAAAGGTTTTATGAGCTAGCTACTCATATGGATGTCATTTCATTAAGAACATTTAGTTTTGTGGGAGTTTGTTCTTTTGGGTGCTCATATGATAGACAAAATTAAGTCTTCAGCTTAAGCTTGAGGTTATTTTCTGATCAGAAATAAAGTTTTTCGGTTCAGTTCGGCTTCACTTTGATTTTGGTTTGTTTATGATCTCACTAAGGTTAAAGAGGATCAGTTGGAAATAGACAGGTTAGATCACATTACATGTAATTTCAATGCTACACATCCACTTCATAATCCATGTCATTCTTTTGTATTAGCACGGTGACCACTGATGGGTCGAGCTGCAATTGCTGTGGCGAAGATCTCTTTGATCCCTTGCTAATATAATTGATGGACCGGATTGTTTTATGTCTCATTAAAGAAATGACAGTAAGTTAAGATCTTATTTGGTTGTATGCACAACGAAATATAATTATAAAGTTTAGCATATAGCCCAAGTGGGAGATTGTTGGAACTTATTCAACACAGTTGCATCTTAATCCAACGTTGGGCTAATATGCGAATATAATTATATAGTGCTACACTGTCATATTAAAGCCCAAATGTATAAGTGATCTCATTTATTAAGTTGAGTGGGCTTAAATGAGTCATATAGGTTGTGGGCCTTTATGTGTGGTGACTATTGGGCTTCAATTCGTTGATGGGCCGAATTGGAAACCCTAGGGCTAAGGAGGCTAGCCCATATATATATGTGGTCATGATTCCCGGAGCACACGAACAAGTTAGCCGTCTTTTCTACGCCCTGTCGCTAGGAGAGAAACCGGGAGAAAGCCAAAGGATTTCTCCAACGGTTGATTCGTGCTGTTCTGGAAGATCATCCGCTTTGTTATCGTCAGGATCTCTTTCAGACTTTTAGTGCTGGACTCAGGTACGCTTCCGCTAAACAGAGTAGGTAACGTTTTAAGATTCAACATGTGGTATATCTAGATCTGTATTATTTGGCTTGAATACATTAATCTAGATCTTTAGTTTCTACATAATATTGTTCCACTTCAATTCTACCATGGACAACTAAGCATGACATTATTAAGCCTTTATTCCCTCAAACTCTTCACCTATCAAACAATCACACATAGAACAAGAGAAATGTAAAATATATATACGTTGATGTTAGTCAAATTAAGACAATGATTTCACCAATATATCCTTACCAAAAACATTCGCAACACTTAATGATCATATCTCCTTTTGAAGAAATAAACATTCCTTAAATTTGGCACTACCATTCTTCAAAAGAGCCTTATAGATGAACTAAGAGAGTCTAAAAGGCAAAGTAAATAAGCTTTAGTGGGCAAATTAATCAAAATGATCACCGAAGGGTGAAATAAAATGTGCCATGGAGGATGAAGCAAAATGAGCCATGAAAGGCAATTCAAATTGAATGCCTTAAAGGGAAAAGCTAAACGATGCATAAAAGAAAAACCAAATTGAGCATTAGAGAGTGAAGTAAAAATGTTCTTGAAGGATGAAGCAAAATACTCCATAGAGGGCAAACCAAATCCAGCCCCAAAGGACGAAGCAAAATGAGCCTAGGAGAGCAAAGTAAAATATCCCCAAAGAAGGACACAAAATTAGCACCATAGTGTGAAGCAACATATGCTTGAAGGGCAAAGAAAAGAAAGAGAACCAAAGTGAAATTTGAAGAGTGAACCAAAGCAACATTTGTAAGGCAAACCAAAACAAGCCCCAAAGGGTCAACCCAAACAAGCGCCCGGGGGCAAATCAAAATATGCCCTGGACGTAAATCCAAGTGATCGTTGGAGGATGAACCAAAGCAAGCTCTAGAGGAAAAACAAACTCAATGCCTAGAAGGCAAATCAAACAGAGCATTAAAGGGCAGACCAAAGAGACCCTTCAAAGGTGAAGTAAGACCCTAGAGGGTAAACCAAAATGTACCATAAAGGGCAAGAAAAACATGCCTTGAAGGGAAAATCAAAATTTTCCATGAAGGAAAATCAAAGCAAACCGTAAAAAGTGAAGTAAAATGTGTTTTGAACGGTAAAGCAAAACAAGCACTGAAATGCTAATCAAAGCAAGTTTCTGAAGGTTGACTAAAGTGAGACTTGAAGGATGAAGTAAAATGCACCTCAAAGGGAAAACAAAAAATGAGACTTGAAGGGTGAAGTAAAATGTGCCTCAAAGGATGAATATGATTCTCTCTCAGGTTACTCCTCCTTACTCATCACAACACAAGGGTGTGTCAGAGAGAAGGAATCATACCTTATAAGATATGATGTGATTCATAACGAGTAATGCTAAGTTACCTCTTTTGTTCTGGGGCTATGCCCTAAAATGGTAATGTGCATACTTAATACGGTTCCGTTTAATGTCGTGCCTACCACTCCATACAAGATATAGTAAGGTAAAAAAACATAATCTTAAGTTTGTTAAGATATGTGGTTGTACGACATTTGTGAAAAGACCCAGCCCAGATAAACTGAAGGCACAATCCATGATGTGTAATTTTGTGGGATATCCAAAGGACTCACTGATCGCGCCCGGATATACACCCGAAAAACGACTGTAGTCTTACCGCAAGCGCACGGTGAAGTGGCGAGCAGGTATCGAACACAGGGAGGACAAATGTCAGTACTCTATCTTGATCACCTAGCTATTGATGGTAGAATGTAATGGGTTGGATAATAATGTCACTGTCGTTCAAATAACAAATAGAATTCTATATAATAAAAGCATCTAGGGCTAGGGAATTCCCACTACGGATCATCACTTATCCTTGTGGATCGTGAATCTCGATGTTGCAAGGCTTGAATTTAAGTGAACTAGTCGTAACTGAATATAGAACCAAGCTCACGCTCTCGCGCTATTGTCAGTCTATAGCAACCTAGATTAGTGCCTACTCTCGTGCAAACCCTAACCTAAGCCACTAGCATGAAGATCGACATCATCGTCCAATCGCACCTTGAGCCCACTCTCGTGCAAACTCGAGTTACGATCTAGGTTATAATAGTTCGTATTCGTCCAATCTCTTGCAAACAAATATGGGTACAGATTTATAATAAAAATCCTAGCTTTAGTCCAATCTCTTGCAAACCAAGTCTAGAGAATCTCGATTATAAACCTAAATCGAATATCTAGGCCTTTCCATCGATTGGAATCCAATCTCTTACAAACCCCAATCGATGAAAATTCCTAGCTATTCGTAGTAAATCAATCACAACCTTACCGTCTATCAATCCTAGCAACAATTCAATTCATTCATCACAATTCTAAGATCGGATCCATAGGGTTCATCCCCATGCTCTAGAACAACGAAACTACTCACAATTCATCATAGCAATCTCAGAAATAACAAATAAGATCATAGCACAATTCATGGTTGAGAGAAAACAAGTCATAAAAAAAGAAATTTAAATAGAAAGAACAAACCAAATTGCACGTCATTGATCTCCAACTAAGAATTACAATAAGAATAGCCGTCAAAATTAACTTCAAGCCTCTCCCTAAAAGTAGGAATAAAACTAGCCTTAAATACAAGTCAAAATCGTCCAGAAATTCCTGACAGATTTGCCCCTGGCGCAGCCAAAAACCCTAATTCGCGACACAGTCAGACTGCGTCACTCGGCCGAGTGACAGACTCAAAAAAAGAGAAATAGGGGGTTTCGGGGGTCTGTCACCCTATCACACTTGGGCGAGTGATCTTCTTCCTCGGCCGAGTGGGTCTTCTCCAAATTTTAGTAAGTCGAATGATTTTCGGGAGAAAATCCCTGTCATACTCGGGCGAGTGTGCTTCCTTGCTCGGCCGAGTGAACTTTCTTGCTCGGCCGAGTGAACTTTGAATCCAGGTGATCTCGTATCCGTTCTACTCGGCCGAACGCAGTCCTTCACTCGGCTGAGTGAACTGTCTGTTCGGTCGAGTGAGCTGCTTCTATGGCTCTTTCTTCTCCACATCGCTTCCTCGTTGATCCTATCGAACTTCTTCCTCTTCCGCTCATGATCTAGCGCTGCTAACTCCTCAATAAGTCCGTGAGCGATGCTCCGGTGCGCGTGAAAGTCACTTGATCTCATTTTTGCTCCAGATCGCTCCATATTTCCTGAAATTCTACAAAAACAAGAAATAGTGAAAAGCAATGCGATATCGTCGAATAATAATGAGAAACGCAATATGGGCGATTGAAATGACATGAAAACATGCAGAAAAAAGTGTAAAATAAGGAGGGATCAAAATCCCCCAAGCTTACCTCTTACTCGTCCTCGAGGAAGATGAGTAAAAAGGCGAACCTGGCGGGTAAAAATAAGGTAAAAGGAAAAAGAAGACAGAAAAGAAAATGAAATGGGATGCGCTAGAGCATTTTCTCAGGATGTGGAGCTGCTTACTCAAATAGCATACGACGAATAAAAACTTGCCAAAGATTTTTATCTCGATATCATGATCATATATAAATGCACTCGATATAGCAACCAAGAATATCAAAACAATATGAAACATGAAGTCATTCTAGAATTAGCATCACCTGAGGCATCTAAAGTAATATACATAATCATAGATTGCACACTTTTCAATTGATCGCTTTCTATTTGGAGTATAAGAGGTATCACATAATGGAGCAATAAGAATAGAAAGGAATGATATTCATGAAATGCATGCCAAATCTCAATTCGTGGAATTCGTAGTACTCCTTGTAATCTCCTTGAGTATAGAAAATTACCTAGCTTAGGTCGTCATGCACAGACAAGTAGTCACTATCTCACACATCATTGGATCCTCTCCCCCAAGCTTATCTATAAGCGTGGTGGCATCAAATAGAACAATACAACTTTTCCCATTTTTGAAGCTCCAAGAAAAATAAAAGAGGGAAGAAAGAAAGAATTGGGATCGTGTATGAACTTCTTTTTGTTTCTCTCTTTTATATGTTTTTTCTTTTCTTTTCTTTTCTTTCTTTCTTTTTTCTAAACTCATATACACAATAACAATCCCAAATCAAAAGATAGAGAGATATACATGTATTTTTTTCTTTTTTGATTTTGGGGTGTTGGAGCATGGAAATTATAGCAAGGGAAAGATGCCAATATAAGATTTTCTAAAGGGAGATTCACCAATGATTTTAAGTATAGAAATGATGTTCAAGATATGTGGACAAAGAAAAATACACAACACTCAGTTCACTCTATAGAATGTGCATGACAACTTTCAGCAGGGCAATGTAATCTACTCAGTTTGATTTCAGAAAGTAAACTAATCTAGATATATCGAAATGGCATACATTCAATCAACCTGAAAGTCAAGCGTACAATTTTCATGCAAAAAGAAGTGATAGCAGACAACAGAGCAGTACTCCAAATATAGGGAATCAATGCGTGAAGCTTGGTGTGTTTTCTATGAAAAGTATACAATATAAATCATCAGACTCAGCTAATGGTAGAATTTCATTCACATTCATATAATGAAGGTGCATGTTACTATCTCGAATGCATGGCAAAGTATAGCATATGATATCAGAAATAAAAACGATGGCATGGCAGAATAATATGCATATAGAGGTAAGCTAATTCCACGTCGTCGTCATCACAGAAAATTCATCTCTAGCAAAAAGGGATAAAAGAAACAAGGATAACAGAAAAATAAGAACTACTATACAATGCAACACAAAAAAAAATATAAGAAAATGTGATGCATGAGAAAAAAATGAAAAAGTGGGTGATAATAAGTGTAAAATAAAGAAAGGTGAAAAAATGAAAATAAAAATGAAGAAAATGAAAAGTGCGTGAGACACTTACTCCCCCAAGCTAAACAGCACAGTGTCCTTAATGTGCTAAGTGTGGCACAAGGAGAGATATGATATGGGTGGGATAGGTGAGGGTGCATGCATGGTGAAGAAAGAAAATGAAAGAAAATGTGATGGGTATGCAAATGATGCATGCAGAGATCAAGATGGTGCAATATAACTGTCCCAGAGATAACTCCTCTCTCACAAGAAGATATAGACAAATCTGAACAAAAAGTGACCAAAATATGTGGGGAGGAGGTGCGCAAAATCAGCAGAAAAAATGATATCAATCACAACATCGGTAAAAATGTGGGAGGCATCCAGTGTGTGTCTAAGCAGGTGGAGGAGCACCAGCACTGTCCTGTGGTGGAGGAGGTGGTGGAGGTGGCTGCTGGGAAATGGGACGGATATCGACAGGTGGAGGATGCTATGACAGTTGCGCAAGAATCTGGTTCAGGCTAGCCTGAATACCAGGGATTAGAGAGACGCGAGACTGCACAGAACTAACAATAGCGGAGAGAGCCCGAAAATCTCCTCTGAGCCCACTAACGGCCCCCCTCTAGAGCACGCAGGTGCTGAACTAGGGTGTCGGGGGGAGGAGGTGCAGAGGGTCGAACAGGTGTGGATCGGGGCTGCCTAGCACGGCTATCGTAGACTAGTGGGGCCACGACTGGGTGGGTGTATGGTGCTGTGCTCACTAAAAGATGCTCAGCCTCTGTGGGAGGCTGAGACGCAGGAATGCTCTTAGAAGTGTGAGCAGCGGCAAAATTTGAAGCGGTGACAGAGGGCGAGAAGGGTGGAGAGGTCGCTGACACAGAAATGGGGACAGACGTCATGACACTCTCGGTGAATGCAGCTGTAGTGGAGACGGTAGTGTCAACGACTGGGGAGGCCATGAAGTCAACAGAGAATGACTCCCCAGGGGTCGAAAAATATAGGGTGGACAGGATCTCGACTGCAGAAACAAGGGAAGGCTCACCTCTCTCAAGAATAGTGGTGGTGGCACTCTCAAGACTCACATACGAAATAGGATCAACGGTCAACGACACAGTGGTGGTGGTGGTGATGGTGGACTCAGCAAGTGTGTTCCTGACACCGACAGAAGTGTGGACAGAGGTGTTGGGAGGAGCAGACAAATTAGTTGCAGGCTGAGGGATCGGGATCTCGGGGTCCAGAGGTGGAAGGAGGTGCTCCTGCTGAGCGCCCTCAGGCTCTAGCACGTACGCAGCTGGGATGAGGAGGTCCATCACTGGAATCCACCCCCCTCCTGTGGGTCCAATGTTGGTCCGAGCGGGGCTCAGAAGCACCATGTAATCTGGGCCAAATGGACCGTGCAGCCAAACCCAGTGGTGCTGACCATGAGGATGCAACATCTTCATGCGGGCCATGACATCAATGGAAAGAGAAGTGGGGCCCGGGGTCGTAGCAAATCAGCTGGGAGGTCAACCTTGCACATGGGAGCCAGAAAGGTAATCAGACCGCCGCAACAGATAGGCGTCCTGGCACCGATAGAGATAATGATGCGGTCTAGGTACCAACTAGCTATATCGATCTGAACTGCGGGGAGTAAGACGTCTCCACCTACCTCGAAGGCTCTCGCTCTAGTCATCGCGTAGAGCATGTAAAGCTCAGGCGTCGACATCGTCCTCGGCTCATACCTCGCTAGGAAAGTGGTCACCATAAGGTGCTGAGCAATGCAAGGCATGGGTGGAGGATAGCGGAGGCCTTGGCCCGGCTAGGGTCAAAGGCAAGTGGTGATCCCGTGATGAGTGTCCAGAAGGCGTGAGTGTCGAATGACGGTGGGGGGATGTGCGTGGGACTATAAGCGCGGTTGGGGTCCGGGATGGGGGGCCACTGAAAATAGGCTCGGAGCATGTCAAGAGTGACCTCGCACTCACGATCCATCAGTCGAAATGAGCAACCCCCAGAAGTCCTACGAATGGAACTAATGACCTCGAGTGTCGGCCGGATGTAGGTGTCCGTCGACACCGACAAAAAGTCACGCCACCCCACGTTGTCATACAACTGGAGTAGGCCCTCAAATACCCCTAGGCGCTCAAAATCTGCAACAGGTGCAAACCTAGAGGGGACAATCGAATGATGGGAGATTCTTTCAAATCTGGCGCGGTGTGCGTCATCTCTAAAAGTGATCCCCATCGTGTCGAAAGCGGGGATGGCCTGTGCTGGTGGGGGTGGAATGGGTGCGGTAGGAGGCGAAAGTGTGGGTGGTGGTGGGCTGGTAGCGGGGAGTCTGCTCTAGCGGAGGAAGAGCCAGGCTCGCTGGTCCTCTTTCGCTTCGAGGCGGACCCCCGCGAACGTGATCTAGTCCGTGGAGGCATGAGTGCCGTGAGATGTGCCTACAAACACGAAGTGCAATAGAAAAGGAGCGAGTGTACCCAAGCACGAAGTGAATGCAAGAAATGGATGTGAGCGGAGAAAAGCCTCCTCCGTGAAGCTTCGAATCTGCTCCTGATTCTCCCCCAAGCTATCCTGAAACACAAATTGACAAATTAGCAATGAATATCAATAAATTTGGGGTAAAATCAAGAGTAATAGATGTGTATAAAGTTTAATTTCGATTCGGGGCGGAATTGGGCTTACGAAATGGAGAAATGGAGAAAAGGGGAGAAATAGTGCTAAAACGGCGATGACCGGAGGTGGGGGGAGCGGCTGGGAGGCGGCGTCGGCGGTGAGGGGTGCGCTGCTCGGGCACGGGGTCGGTGCGGCTCGGGCGAAGGGTAGGAGCGTTCGAGCGATTAGGGGAATAGTAGGAGGCTCGGGCTGCGATTTGGGAAATTTTGGGATTTTGGGGATTTGAGCCGCGAGTTTTCGAATTTATAGGATAAGTCACTCAGCCGAGTGCGTGTCCACTCAGCCGAGTGGATCAGATTATTAAGTTTTCGAAAATTTTCGTGAAAGTACTGACTCGAGCGAGTAGCACCTCCCACTCGGGCTAGTAGACAAAAGTCACTCGGCCGAGTGGCTAGGCCACTCAGAGCTTTTCAAGTGCTGAAAGTGTCTGATTCACTCGAGCGAGTGACAAAGTCACTCGGCCGAGTGGCATATAAATGACAGAGAGGGGTTTTTAGAATCTTCCCTGATCAGTACACTACTCGGCCGAGTAGGGTCTTCACTCGGCCGAATGAGAATTTCACTCGGTCGAGCGGGCTGCTATTTTCAGCTCCAACTCTCTGTTTTTACTCCACTTTCAGATTTTCTTCTCCCCGTCAGTTTCTTCCTTCTCCTGCCGCCTGAGCACATCCTTGGAGCGCTCTCCTTTGCCATGGTCATTCTCCATTCAAATGGTCTCCTCTTCTCCATCTCCTGCAATGAAAAATATTACCTGTTGTCAGGTTTTTCTTCGACAATTGACTCTAAACACTAATAAAGATCTAAAACAAAAATAAAAGGAAAAATTCAACTAAAAATAAGATAGAACCGTCGGGTTGTCTCCCGACAAGCGCTCGTTTAAGGTCTTGAGCTCGACCCCTTAAGATACGTGTTTAAAGCTCGATGTTAGGCGCATGTGAGATGCGCGCATCAAACTTGTCGGAAAGGCCGCCTGGATTTAGTTGTTGATGTTCATTGGCGTTCCTCGGCTCCCCTTCATCATGGGTAGTAGTGGGGGATGAGTTCCCCAATCTTGAGCTTTTAGCATCCTTTTTCTTGGCTGGCGGCGAAGATTTGTTGTCCGGTGGGGCTTTCTTCATATGCTTCGCCGTAGAGAGCTTGCATAGCTCTCTAATCTTGACAACATCAGCGTCGTCCTTTTCCTCATCCGTAAAAGGGTCCGACAGGTCTCCCATCATCTCGCCATCTTTAGTAAGTTGGCCCTCTTCGAGGCCGTCATCGTGCTTGGTTCCGATGGCAAATGGCATGGCGTCGTCAATCACTTCGTCGAGGAGGTCCATGTAGTCCACGTCCTCTTGCCAATGCATATGCTTCATTGCCTTCGGAATGTGGAGCTCAACTTCGATATTACCGACGTTCAAGGACAAGGTTCCTTTCCTCACGTCTACAATCACTTCTGGGGTGGCTAAGAAAGGGCGTCCAAGATTCAGCGACGTATCACCTTCCACCTTAATATTCATCACCACGAAGTCGCATGGCAAGCAAAGTCCGCCCGGTACTTGTAGCGGTATGTTTTTGGCAATCCCTACCAGCCTGGTGATTCGCCCATCGGTGAGTTGTATCTTTATGTCTGTCGCCTTTAGGTCGGTCCCCGTATTCAATTTCTTAAACATCGTGAGGGGCATGAGGCTCACGCTTGCTCCCAAGTCTACCAAAGCTTTTTGAAGTGGGACTCTTCCAAGCGTGCAAGGAATTCGGAAACTACCGGGATCTTTGAACTTGGTCGGCAATTTCTCCTTCCTAGTAAACCACGTACTTTGTTCGGTGAGCATGATCCTTTCTTTTCGATTCTTTCCCGTAATCAAATCCTTTAGAAACTTTGCATAGGACGGGATTTCAATAATTGCATCCAAGAATGGAATATTCAAGCTCACACCTTGCAAATACTCCAGAAATTTGACGAGCCTCTTCTCAATTCTTGCCTTTACCAACCGTTGTGGGAATGGTACCTGTGGCATGTAAGTGCACTCCTCATGCGGCTTCTCTATTTCAGATTTTTCGCCGTCAATTGGCGCCTTTGGGCACTCCTCTTCATTGTCCGGTTCCTTATCAACCGAAATTTCTTCCCTCGGCTCCTTAGTTTGAATCATGGCAGGGGTAGTGTCCTTTCCGCCTCTTGTAGTTACCGCCACAACCGTATTGATGTGGCCGATATTGCTTCATGGGTTTTGTTCCGGTTGAGCCGGCAATTGTTGATTGTTCTTGTTAAGCAATGCTAGTTGCTCCGATAATTATGCCACGACGGTATTGAGGGAATCTTGTTGAGCCGTCAATCTTGCATTGATCTTCTTTTGTTCGACCATGAACTCTTCAACCCTTGCTTCATGATCCAACCTTGGCGGTGCTTGCGGAGGATTGGGTGCCCTCCATCCTTGATTGTACCCTGGGGTCTATTTGGCCCCGCTTGTTGCCTCGGTGGGTAGTTTTGTTGTTGGGGGTGCTCTTTGTTGATATTGCGGTTGTTGTGGAGGCCGAGCTTGTGGTTGTTGCGATGATGGATTCAAGGCTCCATCATTGTTAGCGTATGAAAATCCGGGTTGACCCCTTGTAGCCGGGTTCGCCCAATAACTGGTACTTCCCGCAACTTATTGAACTTGCTCCATAGCTCCGTCTCCTTGCTCCCCTCCAACAAACATAATATGGGCTTGATCTTGCCAGTCGCTCATGCTTCCTCCCAGTGTAGAAATGGTGGGGGCTCCATGCGGTTCACTAATCAACTTTTCCAATCTCTCTACGACCTTGTGAAGAGAATCAAATTTTGTAGAGAGCTCCGCCACGGCCTTTGCCTCATAAATACTCGCCGGCTTCAAGGATGACGAAGAATGTCCCCTTTCGTCGGCCCACTGTTGATTATTCGAGGCCATCTCCTCAAGTAAAGCCGTAGCGTCGTCCGGTGTCTTTGACAAGATAGCTCCATTGGCGGTTGCATCAATTATTTTCTTGGTGCTCGGTAGGGGAGTGCACGGGTATAGGGTACCCAGATACCCAACCGGAACCTACCCGAACGGGTAGGTTTCGGGTAGATACACATTAGTTCTGGGTAGGTTTCGGGTAGGAAAATTAGGAACCGGTGTGAATTGGGTCTGGTTCTGGTTCCCATCTATAGGGAACGGGTACCCGGACCCGGAACCGATTCAAGACCCGCGTTTAATTATAGATAGCTTTATTTTTTAATGTAAATAGTTCAGTGTGAATCAGGTCTCATAGTATCGGGCCAACACACTGGCTTTAAAATTAGGAACCGGTCTAATGACCAAACAAGAGAGATAATCATGCAAAGCCCAGTCACTTGTCTCACTGATAGAACCGCAGCCTTAGAGCCCAACCTCTTAAGACAAGTTCATTAAGGTTTACTTTCAGATATGGTATTGTTGCCTTTCTCGGTGAATCCTGCAGCTCTTAGGAAAACTTGAGTGTGAGCCAATTCATTCTCAACTCTACAACTTAAATAACTCCTGTGAAATTTATCAGTCAAGTACTATAGAATGAATGGGTGATTGGCATTACTCTGTCCTTTGTTGCATCTTCAATCTTCTAACCCTCTTCCTTTTCTTTGTTCTTTGTTTAAGCTCGTAGTAGATATTACTCTTCATTAACTTTTTTTGTCATAACAAAAGAATTGTTTATGAGCAATTTTGAGGTGATGGATTTGTAGATGACCGGAGGCACACTCTCTCCCATTACGTTTGGTGCTGGTAGGACATGCACTTGAATGATTTTCTATTTTCAAATTAATTTTAGGTGCTATATATGTTTATAATTGTGTTGAATGCTACTTGCATTTTTTGCAGTACTTGATCTTAAGTAAGAAGCTGATGCAAGTGGATTTTTTACAGGGTATCCGGAACCTACCCAGAACCATAGGGTCCGGGTAGGTTCCGGGTATAGGGTTCAACTGGGTAGGTTCAGGGTCCAAATTTCAGGAACCGGTCCCTTACCGGGTAGGGTCCGTGTAACATAAAAAAACAGGGTACCCGGACCCGCACACCCCTAGTGCTCGGTTGCAATCCGTTATAAAAGCTGTGCACAAGCTCTCATGGCTCAATACTATGATGGGGTCATTGGTGTTGGGAATCCTTGAAACGCTCCCATGCCGCATATAGTGTTTCTTGAGGGCCTTGCTTGAAGGACATGAGCGCGCTTCTTATCTTGATAGTCTTGGATGGCAGATAGAACTTGTTGACAAATGCGCTTGCCAGCTCATCCCAAGTGGTGAAGATTCCCTCAGCTTGCGTCCTCAACCAATACAATTCCTTGTCTCTAAGAGTAAACGGGAAGATGCGCAGTCGAATAGCATTAACTGGTACGCCATGCATTTGGAAAGTGGCACACTTAGACAAGAACAATTGAAGATGGTAGTGCGGGTTTTCTTGTGAGTTCCCATGGAATGGGTCTTGTTGCATCAACACTACAAGTCCAGTTTTAAGCTCGAAATTATTGTCGACCGCCAACTCGGCATGACTATAGAAGAGGTGGTAGAAGTGGTCTTGGGCCGTAGCCTATCTCGGATGGAGACAAGCCTAGCCATACACGCTACTGGCTCCTCTGGTGTTTCCAGCGCGGCCATATGATTTTCCTCTAAAGCAAATCTCCTCTCAGCTCTAAGCCTTCTTGCCGTACGCTTGATCTCAGGATCAAATAATATATCTTCTTGCGATGCCTTCGATCTCGTGTACATGCACAAAAAAAGAGAGTCTAGATAGAATTGTTAGCACAATAGAGGAATAAAAGAGTGAAAATAATAAAAATAAAAAGAAATAGCTAAGTAAAGAGAATAAAATACCGTCGTCTCCCCGACAACGGTGCCAAAAACTTGATCGCGCCCGGATATACACCCGGAAAACGACTGTAGTCTTACAGCAAGCGCACGGTGAAGTGGCGAGCACACAAGAAGGACAAATGACAGTCCTCTATCTTGATCACTTAGCTATTGATGGTAGAATGGAATGGTTTGGATAATAATTTCACTGTCGTTCAAATAACAAATAGAATTCTATATAATAAAAGCGTCTAGGGCTAGGGAATTCTCACTACGGATTGTCACTTATCCTTGTGGATCGTGAATCTCGATGTTGCAAGGCTTGAATTTAGGTGAACTAGTCGTAACTGAATATAGAACCAAGCTCACGCTCTCGCACTATTGCCGGTCTATAGCAACCTAGATTAGGGCCCACTCTCGTGCAAACCCTAACCTAAGCCACTAGCATGAAGATCGACATCATTGTCCAATCGCACCTCGAGCCCACTCTCGTGCAAACTCGAGCTACGATCTAGGTTATGATAGTTCTTAATCGTCCAATCTTTTGCAAACGAATATGGATATAGATTTATAATAAAAATCCTATCTTTGGTCCAATCTCTTGCAAACCAAGTCTAGAGAATCTCGATTGTAAACCTAAATCGAATATCTAGGCCTTCCCATCGATTGAAATCCAATCTCTTGCAAACCCCAATCGATGAAAATTCCTAGCTATTCGTAGTAAATCAATCACAACCTAACCGTCTATCAATCCTAGCAACAATTCAATTCATTCATCACAATTCTAAGATCGGATCCATAGGGTTCATCCCCATGCCCTAGAACAACGAAACTACTCACAATTCATCATAGCAATCTTAGAAATCACAAATAAGATCATAGCACAATTCATGGTTGAGAGAAAACAAGTCATAAAAAAAGAAATTTAAATAGAAAGAACAAACCAAATTGCGCGTCTTTGATCTCCAGCTGAGAATTACAATAACAATAGCCGTCAAAATTAACTTCAAGTCTCTCCCTAAAACTAGGAATAAACTAGCCTTAAATACAAGTCAAAATCATCCGGAAATTCCTGACAGATTTGCCTCTGGCGCAGCCAAAAACCCTAATTCGTGACACAGTCGGACTGCGTCACTCGGCCGAGTGGAACATGTTGGATATGGACGACATGAATACACCCATGAGGGGATGTATGAGGGTATACGGACCTCAGATGTCGCGTGCATGAAAGCATGCGCGAAGGGAACCTTTTCTCGTATGAAAAGGACCACTCGATAAGTGGAAAAAGCCACTTTATAAGTGCATAAAGGCACTTGATAAGTGAATAAAGAAGAGGATAAGTGTAAGTGCTAATATAGGCTAATAAGCTTATATTTAGTTATTTCCTACAATAACTACCCCTAAAGCCTATAAATAGGACCCAAGGGTAAGGCATTTAGACTAATCTTACCATGCCATAAGTTTCCATAAGGCAACTTGTGTTCTTCTTCTCCCTTCCATTAAAATCCTCTTCTAAATAGAGATTTAGGCGGTGAAACGCTGCTTCGATCCTCCGTGACGAAGTACTGACCGTTGTGACGAATCCGAGAGTGAAGTTCAGAGATTACAGTGCCGCGTACGCAAGCGTAAGTCTCTCCTCTTCATTCGATCCTAACATCGTTGTTTTGACAGGATCCTACATTAGTATCAGAGCCGTACGGGTTCGCTCCGGTCTCACCGATGAACGAGGTGTTGTCTTTTTCACGAATGAGTTTCCTACCATTATGGATATAGTAGGAGCGCATCGTGACGGAGAGAATCGTAGCAGTTGTTCTTTTCACGTTAGGGTCTTCTGTCATTACGGATATGGCAGGAACTCTCCGTGACGGGAAGAACTGACCGTTCATCTCGCCAAACTCGCACTCTTCATGGATGCTGAGTCTCCATTCAATATGGAATGTGAACTCTCTTTATGTGGAGCGTGAAGTTTGCGGTCGTGAAGGTATGTTATTTTTTTGGCACACGACAATTGAAACATAACTACTTTCTCGATGAACGGGTGTCTCATCGGAGAAGACGGTAGTTATTCTCAACGGAGAAGATGACCTTTTTGGTGCATGATCACCATGGCTATATGGGCCATGGAGTCTATGCATCCCCCCATGCGGAGGGGGTTGGCTACAGCCAATAACAAATAAGGCCACCCCCTCCGGTGGGGGTGTGCGGCCAACCCCATGCAAGGGGGAGGCCGGCCATGGCAAAGAGGCCAAGGCCGGCCAGGGCCAGGGGTCCCTGGCCATGGCCAGTGCCAACTCTGGCCGAGGCCAGGCCAGGGCCAGGGGGCCCTAGACACAGCCAGGGCCGGCCCTGGCCGGCCTCGGCCAGGGCCAGGGGGCCCTGGCCACGGCCAGGGCCAGCCCTGGCCCAGGCCACGGCCTGGCCGGCCCTGGCCCAGGCCACGGCCTGGCTGAGGCCAACCCTGGCCATTGCCAGGGCCACGGCCGGCCCTGGCAGAGGCCAGGGCCACAGTCACTGCCAGCCCTGGCCTCGGCCAGGGCCAAGCCCCGGTTGGCCCTGTATTTTGATGGTGGAAGGGGGGGGGGGGGCTTGCATGACCGGGAGTGGATGGCTTGCATGGCCGGTCTCTACGGAGCCGGTGGCAGTTGTCTGTGGCAAAATTCTCCTGTAGGGGGGAAGCGCCTGGATCCATACGGGAGCCGGCGACGGTGGCTTGCAGAAAACTCACCTGAAGGGGTGTTCGGCCTTGGCCAAATTGCGATGGCAACTCTCTCTTCGGAAGGAAGAAGAATTCGGCCTTGGCACGGCCACGACACGACCTCGGTAATGGCCGGGGAATTGTCGAAATATTTCGGCTATGTCACCCTGTAATGGGGTGTAGGCCCTGTAAAATACGTTTGCAAAATACGTTTGAAAAATACGTTTTTCAAAAATGCTTTTCCGCTGCAAAGTACTATAAGAGTACTGTTATTTGATAAAGTAATGGGGAAATATTGAAAGTTGTTCTAGATGGTGATTGGGATCGTAATGAATTTTCCGATTCTAGAACAACATCTTCAATATTTTTCGAAAGTAACTTATCAAATATAATAATATCATTCCAAGTGGGATTTTTCCAAGTGGGAGTGATATTAAACTAGTCTGAAATTTCCACATTCGATTGATTCATCATCTCAATGGATCATGATTCGATCAGTGGTCTTTTGGACTAATTTGTGGGACACCTCGGCTCTGTCTGGGGGTAGTGAACCATGGACTAGCCATTCCCCTGGTCGGTCCGCTGGCCGAGAATGCTGAATTATGAAAATGTCTAAAATAATGACTATAAATATGAAATTTATGCAATGTTTTTTATCGAACCTTCGTTTTATGTCTTTTGCAGCATTTTAAAGCTAAAATGTCTTCTGCCGCTAAGAACATCGTCGCTGAGTTGAACAAAGGTGAAAAACTCAACGGCGATAATTACAAACTATGGTCCATAAATATACAATATGTTCTAGAGGAGCAAGATGTGCTTGAAACTCTAAAGAACAAGATGATTGAACCAGAGTTGGGCACTACGGCCCAACATAGAAGAGACAAGGAAGCTTTTGATGCTTGGTCTCGGAAGAACAAGATTGCTCGCATTACGTTGCTGTCAAGTATGGCAGACGACATAATGCGAATCTTTCGAGAGCATGACCTAGCCATGGACATATGGTCCAAGCTTGAGGAGAAGTTTGGTGGCACATCGGTGTCCAAACTTAGTTCTTTAACTATAAGATTTGATTCATACAAGAAACATCCAGATCATTCCATGGGGAAACATCTGCGACATATGGCGAATCTCATCTCAGAGTTAAAGGATGCAGGTCATGTGCTCACTGACGAGCAACAAATCCAAGCAGTCATACGTTTCCTACCAAATGGGTGGGACCAAATGAAGATGCATCTCACTCATAATGAGAGCATCAAGAACTTCAGCGATGTTTCAAAGCACCTCGAGTTAGAGGAAGAGCGGCTTACGACCGCCAAGCCAAGTGCAGAAGTGCACATGGTTGCTAGTTCCTCACACGGGGGAAAGAAACACAAAAATCGTTCGAAGTTTACTAATGAACGTAATAAGCAACCTAAGTCTACCAAGAAACCCAAACATAAGGGTGGGCACACGAAATTGCACAAGAAGAAGGACTTGAAGAAGATCAAGTGTTTCAAGTGCAACAAGTTAGGTCACTATGCTCGTTCATGTACGAGTGGAGGTGACGAGGTAACTTGTAATAGTTCTAGTTACATATGTGTTTCTAGTTCAATATTTCTTGTAGAATCTAATCCCTTTTGGATAATTGATTCAGGTGCCACCGACCACATAGCAAGGGACAGACGGTCCTTCGTGGAGTATCACCGGATACCCCAAGGAACGAAGTGGATCTACGTAGGAAACAACACACGTGTTGCAGTGAAATGCGTTGGGACGTGCAAGCTCGTCTTGGACAATGGCCGCACTATCCTACTTCATGATGTTCTCTTCGCTTTGGATATTCGAAGGAATATTATATCTGTGGTCGTGTTAATGGGTCTTGGTTATAGCTGGTTTTTTCATAATTGTAAAGTGGACTTGTCTTGTAATAATACTCTAATTGGTTCCGGGTATGTATTTAAAGGATTTATTGTATTAAATACAATGTATGATTCCTCATTTAATAATGAAAATTTCCTTGTTGCAAATTCATCAAATTATGAATCAGATGTAATTTGTTGGCATGCAAGGCTTGGTCACATTGGACCAACACGAATGGATAGACTTGCCAAATGTGGCCTTCTATCCAATGTTTCAAAGGTCGAAATGTAGACTTGCGAACATTGCCATGTAGGGAAATCTTGTCGCAAGCCATTTAGAACCGGCACAAGGGCCGAGGTTCCATTACAGCTCATCCATTCGGACATATGTGGTCCGATGAATGTCAAGACAAGACGCGGGAAGTCCTATTTCACCACTTTTATTGATGACTTCACCCGATTCGGTCATATCTATTTGATATCCCACAAAAGTGAAGCATTAAGCTGCTTTCAAAACTATATGAGTTTGGTGGAAAATCAATTAGATCGCAAGATTAAGGTCTTGCAAACTGATAGAGGCGATGAATACCAATCAACAAGTTTTAAGGAACTTTGTGATGAAAAAGGCATAGTTCATCAGGTTACTATGCCTTATACTCTGCAACAAAATGGTGTTGCAGAAAGGAGAAATAGGACTTTAATGGAAATGGTCCGTTTAATGATGGCGCAAGCTAACTTGCCAATCACCTTTTGGGGTGATGCATTATTGACGGCCGCTTTCATTTTAAACCGTGTACCCTTGAAATCAGTTAGCTCCACTCCTTATGAGTTGTGGAACCAAAGGTCTCATGACTTAAACATTTTAAAACCTTGGGGATGTGCATCCTACGCACATATTTCCTCCCATAAGTATGGAAAACTTGGGCCAAGGGGGAGAAAATGTATCTTTATATGATACGTAGAAAACTCCAAAGGTTATGTTTTCATTGGTCAGGAAGACAATGGAGGTCTAATTGAATTTGAGTCGAGGGATGCCACTTTCTTGGAAAATGAGTTTCCAAGACAGGGCGAGATAAGTCAGGACTTATCTCTATTTGAGATTAATGATCAAGAAGGATTACCTCATTCGAGTGGGAGAATTTTTGGTGAAGACGAAAATACGTTTCAACCTTCACCAATGGATGATACGAATGATGCTAATCCTATTCCATACGGGAATAATGATCCAAGTGGGAGCAATTCTAACGACATTCCAAGTAGGAATGATATTAGAATTGATCTAAATTCGATTCAACAAGGACCTGAAGAATCTCAAATACGACGTAGTAGTCGTACAAGGTTAGCTCCTCTAAGATTTGAGGATGAATTCCCACAAAGCTTTATGACTTTACTACAAGAAGATGACGAGCCTGCTACTTTCAAACAGGCCGTATCATGCCCTGCTAAAGACAAATGGATGGAAGCGATGAAGGAAGAATTAGAATCCATGAAAGTTAACCAAGTCTGGGACTTGGTTGACTTACCCAGAGGATGTAGAGCTATTGGGAACAAATGGGTTCTTAAGATCAAGCATAAGGCTGATGGCTCTATACACAGATATAAAGCTCGCCTTGTCGCAAAAGGTTTTACGCAACAGGAAGGGATAGACTACGAAGATACCTTCTCACCTGTTGTTCGTTTTACCTCGATTCGCTTGATTCTGGCTATTGTAGCTTGCTTAGACCTCGAATTACATCAGATGAATGTAAAGACTGCCTTTCTCAATGGAGAATTGGACGAGGAGATCTATATGGAACAACCAATAGGGTTTGTAAAAGAAGGAAACGAATATAAGGTTTGTAAACTTCGTAAGTCCATATATGGTCTTAAACAATCCTCGAGGCAATGGTATATACGATTTCAAGAAGTTGTCTTATCAAATGGTTTTTCCATGCTTGATGAAGATAACTGTGTATATATCAAGAGGATTAAAAGCAAGTATGTTATTATGTCTCTATATGTAGATGACATTTTAATAGCCGGAAATGACAATGGCTTTGTGATGGATATCAAGGCTGGGCTTTCATCAGTTTTTGAGATGAAAGACATGAGAGAAGCCGCATATATCCTTGGAGTTAAGATTTCAAGGAATCGTTCGAAGAAACTTCTCTCTCTTTCACAAGAGACTATATAAAGAAGGTTCTAGAACGTTTTAATATGCAGGACTGCAAGTCCATTGATACTCATATAAGCAAATGCGATAATTTATGTCTGAAATCGTGTCCAAAGAACCAAAAGGAAAAGGAAATTATGGAAAAAGTTCCATATTCCAGTGCAGTTGGTAGTCTAATGTATGCTATGATGTGTACAAGACCGAACATCTGTTTTGCCGTTGGAATGGTAAGTCGTTACCAATCCAATCCAGGGCAAGTACACTGGAAAGCGGTTAAGAGGATAATGCGGTATCTTAAAGGAACTGCAGACTATGCTTTATGCTATCAAGGAGATGCCTTGAGGCTTGAAGGCTACACTGATGCTGATTGGGCGGGTGATCTCGATGAGCGACGATCGACCTCAGGATATGTTTTTCTACTCGGATCTGGTGCAATATCCTGGAGTAGCAAGAAACAATCCTGCATCGCACTTTCAACTATGGAAGCCGAGTTTGTAGCATTTAGCATGGCAGTCCAAGAAGCTGTTTGGCTTAGGAGGTTCTTAGACAGGCTAATTGATGCAAGTGACTCAGGTGCTGTACCGATACACAGTGACAGTCAAGCATCTATAGACTATGTCAAAGATCCAAAATTCCATTGTAAGACCAAACACATTGATATCCGCTACAAATTTGCAAAAGACTATGATAAAACCAAGATGGTAGACATTAGGTACATATCTACGCATGAGATGATAGCGGATCTGCTTACGAAGGCGATCCCCAGGGATGTGTTTTACAAACACTTATCTTCTCAAGGATTGCGTAAGAGCTGAGTTGTATCAATGTATGTTCCCATGTCTATGAAAGATCAAATTTAATAAAAGAATAAGTTATTTTTGACATTGCATATGAGTTTCTTGAAAATGTTTGTGTACATTTAATCTCAGCAAGTTTTTTGTATGTCGGACAGATTGAGGTTGGCTCTCTCACATGAGCAACCACCTATATTTTATCAGACGGGTAAAATAAAGATGAGACCTATTTAAAGTCAAAATCATCAGACGGATGATTTAGAGTCATGACTTGAACAAAACGGTCGTATGAAAGATCTGCATCATATGGATGCTTACAAAAGATCTAAGAAGATTTTTTGAAATCTTATCTGTCTTATGCGGGATGTGGGTCCAGGAGATCAATGAGTAGTTAAAGGGACTCAAAGTCAGACATTGTGGTGTCTGACCATCATCCTTACAACATCATTAAGACATACGCTCCCTGGGAAAGGAGTGATGTTGTAATACGTATTCATACTACGTATGCATTTGACCATTGGGTTAGAATAGTAATTGTGTTTACTATTATGTGAGACCCAAAGACCACATGGGTCTTAACTTCTTACCCTTATGGACTCTAATTGGTTCCTTTAGATTTGACTGGGTGATCGCTATCTTAGCATGTTGCTTATGGACTATGGTAAATTCGGTCCGGCGGGGCATGTTAGAAAAGCGAGTCAAGTCAAGATCGAAAGGATCACAAGAAGAGGAAGATTAATTTCATATTCACATTTGGACTTTAAAGATTCAAAGCTGGCCAGCCAATTGTAATCCAGATGGGATTCAATTGTTGAATATAAAGTATAAGAAATGTGAAGAAATAATCTAGGGTAAAGCATGCGTTGATCTACTCAACTTTGCACCTCGAGGAGTGTTGTGTATCTCTAACAAGTGCACAACAACGGACTCTATGCACATGACGGTCACACGGTCTATTTTTCGGTATGATAAATAGAAGAACTAAAGGAAAAGATGTTTCCTTACAATCCCCTCAAGTGTGAGTGGGAGATGTTGGATATGGACGACATGAATACACCCATGATGGGATGTATGAGGGTATACGGACCTCAGATGTCGCGTGCATGAAAGCGTGCGCGAAGGGAACCTTTTCTCGTGTGAAAAGGACCACTCGATAAGTGGAAAAAGCCACTTTATAAGTGCATAAAGGCACTTGATAAGTGAATAAAGAAGAGGATAAGTGTAAGTGCTAAAATAGGCTAATAAACTTATATTTAGTTATTTCCTACAATAACTACCCCTAAAGCCTATAAATAGGACCCAAGGGTAAGGCATTTAGACTAATCTTACCATGCCATAAGTTTGCATAAGGCAACTTGTGTTCTTCTTCTTCCTTCCATTAAAATCCTCTTCTAAATAGAGATTTAGGCGGTGAAACGCTGCTTCGATCCTCCGTGACGAAGTACTGACCGTTGTGGTAAATCCGAGGGCGAAGTTCAGAGATTACGGTGCCGCGTACGCAAGCGTAAGTCTCTCCTCTTCATTCGATCCTAACATCGTTGTTTTGACAGGATCCTACACATGTCACTCGGCCGAGTGACAGACCCAATAAAAAACAGAGAAATAGGGGGTTTCGGGGGTCTGTCACCCTATCACACTCAGGCGAGTGATCTTCTTCCTCGGTCGAGTGAGCTTTCTTGCTCGGCCGAGTGGGTCTTCTCCAAATTTCAGTAAGTCGGATAATTTTTGGGAGAAAATCCCTGTCATACTCGGGCGAGTGGGCTTCCTTGCTCGGCCGAGTGAACTTTCTTGCTCGGCCGAGTGAACTTTCTTGCTCGGCCGAGTGAACTTTGAATCCAGGCGATCTCGTATCCGTTCTACTCGGCCGAACGCAGTCCTTCACTCGGCCGAGTGAACTGTCTGTTCGGACGAGTGATCTGCATCTATGGCTCTTTCTTCTCCATCTCGCTTCCTCGTTGATCCTATCGAACTTCTTCCTCTTCCGCTCATCATCTAGCACTGCTAGCTCCTCAATAAGGCCGTGGGCGATGCTTCGGTGCGTGTGAAAGTCCCTTGATCTCATTTTTGTTCCAGATCGCTCCATATTTCTTGAAATTCGACAAAAACAAGAAATAGTGAAAAGCAACGCGATATCGTCGAATAATCGTGAGAAACACAATATGGGTGATCGAAATGACATGAAAACATGCAGAAAAAAGCTGTAAAATAAGGAGCGATCACTCACAAGGATATATATTCTATCAACATGAGGAATACAAGATTATCGATTCTCAACATGTCACCTTCTTTGAGAAGGAATCTCTTGATGAAGAGACAAAGAACATCATAATAAAACTTGAAGAAGTCCAAAAACACAGACTACAATAGATCAATGTATAGAACTTGATACCAATGCATTACTTAATGAGCCTTAGCCAATTAAGAAATCTAGTATATGATCCCAATCACCACATAGATACTATGGATTTCTCATAGATATTGGAGTAGATGATATCATCATGGTTGATGATGACCCTACTTGTTTCCTAAACGTCAGCAGAGTGGAAACTCTGCAAGATGGCTTGATGCTATGAAATATAAAATGGAGCCCATGCATATGGCCTTGGATGATATTTTCAAAGGGATAAAATGTTGGCCTAAGTTAGTCCTCTAAATAAAGCCAAATCTTAATTTTGATGATGCCATACAAGTCATTTTGATCTAATATGTTTATCTAATAAATTTCAGGTCAATCGGAGGTTAACCATCAATGAAACGTGTAAAAACAGTCGGTTGAACGGCCGTGCGTATCAGTAGCACGACCGTGGGTATCAAAAATTAAACTATGCATGAAGGGCCAAAGCAACACGTCCATGCTAACGCTGACACAGCTGTGCAGATAATAAATAGTAACTTTAAAGATTTCCTGCAGATAGCAACACTGCCGTGCTAGATCTAACACTGTCGTGTCAAAAAATAAACAATAAGTTATGAAATTTCCTCAAGGTGGCCATACAGCCGTGCGGAATAATGACACGGCCGTGTCGAATTTACGAAATACATATGAATGCCAGAGTTCTGACAACACGACCGTGCCAAATTGGCACACGTCCGTGCCAAGTTGCAGAATTCATGTTAAACCCTAATTTGACCAGTTTGACCAGTCAAACGCACATGTTTGACTTCAATTAATTTAGATGAGTTTCAAATCTATTTGAAGACCATTTGAAGACCATTTGAAGAAGAGAATTATTGAAGCATTTAGCAAATTTTTTCCAAAGTTCTTCATCCTTGCTAGTCGGCCTTCAATCACCATTATCCAAGTCTCAAGTGCATGAAGAAGAAGAAGAAGAAGAAGGAAGATTCGCAGACGTGAAGCAAAAAGGCAACAACTTTCTCTACACACGTCAGAATTAAGCACGTTTTGCGCTTACGAGTTTGTTGAGGGGCGATCTACGCCACAGTGACTTATTTCTATTTTTATTTTGGTGTTAGATCATATTTGTGAATAACTTTATTCAGAATCTATCTTTGTTCTTAAAATTTGAAATGATAACTTGTATGTTGTGATCACTACTCAGAAGTGTGATTGGTTTGTTTTTTCTTTTTGGTTAAAAAAGAGGGAGAAGTCCTCAAAGGATTTTGGGTCGGAGCAGAGGTATGTAGCCTAGGCGAGGAGCCACTCCGTTGAAATATTATTGCTTGCATAATTCTGTGATTTGGATTGGTTGCTTTTGCGCTTGAATTTTTAATTTGTGCCTATACCATATTCACCCTCATCTAGGGTGGGGTTTTTGGTATCAGAGCAGGATTTCTTTGGACTCAAAGTCTAGTGAAATTTCAAACCTCATGGCACAAATTCCTTATACCTATTCTAATGACCCTCATAACAAAAAATAAGACCACTCATACATTCGATCACCATTATTTGATGGCACCGACTATAGTTATTGGAAACAAAGGATGTCCATCCACATCAAGGGTATTGATATAACCTTGTGGAAGATTATTAATGAAGGCTTCACCTTAGTCGATAATCCTATGTCAGATCAACATAAGGAAAATGAACGATTAGAAAATTTAAACGCTAAGGCCAAGAGGATCTTGTATTGCGGGTTTAATAAAATTGAATGCAATCATATTTTCTCATGTACTACAACTATATAGATTTGGACTAGGCTAGAAGTGACCCATGAAGGGACATCGGAGGTCAAGAATACCTGGTTAAACTCTTTAAGGAAATGGCTCCTAGATATATTATACTTAAAAAATCACGAGGCACCTTAAAGGCACAACTAGGTAGCAAGGCACATGAGAGAGATGAGCTCTTCATTAAGTGGAAGGAACAAAAAGAGATCATAAATAGCTTTGATGAGACTCATCTAGAAACAAAAATCCTAGAACTAGAAGAAGCTAATAAAAGATTGGCTAGGTTAGATTTGGACAACTCCAATCTTGCTAGAGACTTAAAAGAGAAAATTAGCACTCTTCGTTCTAGAGATTCTGAAATAAATTTTTTGAACCAAAAGTTAGCTGTTGAAAAAGAGAAATCCAATTTAATAAAAGGCAAAACCTGTAACAACCACTTTTCGTTATCGACCTTCCTCGAGTCGAGTTTCGTTGCCCGACAATAAACAACCTTTAGGAAGACCTATTTTCGCAAGAAAATAACCCTAGCCGCTTCCAAAACTCAAATTTGACGTTGCGACGAATCGTCGCAACGTTGCGACGAACAGTCCCGCACCGACCGAAGAAACGAGGCCAAAACCCCCGCTCCGACCGCTGGCCGCCCCCGCACCAAGCTTGGCCCGCACCGCTGCATCGCACCCCCTCCGTACTCCGCATAGCCGCCCAAGAGATCCCCGCGTCCGGACCGATGGCCTCCCCAATGGAATCCCCCGCACCGAGGCTGTACGACCGAGAGCCAAACGTCGCAACCCCGCACCCGTCACACCACTTGCCACCGTGGGCCCCCCAAGTTCTCCAGAGGTATTGTGGGACCCCCATAGGTCCCTAGGACTACTGTGGGCCCCACCTAGGTGCTTGCCCTTCGAGGAATTATCGTGTACGACGTTGCGACACGTCGTAGCCGTCGTCGCACGTGCTAGCTTTGGAATCTGGAACCGTTGCTCCGGTTGATGCTCTGAACTTTCCAGCGAGGAATCTATATTAGAATCAGGACTTGAAGCGCGTTCTTTTATTCCAACCCCTGGCGTCGCTACCCGACGCCAGTGTAGCTTTCGCGTCGTGTTGAGGTAACGCTTTGCACCCCTAGGAACCCCAACCTATTGTCTGTTAATCAAGACTAAAATTGATGTTTTTAAAGTATTTTAAATGTTTTAAATTCACTAATCAAGATTAATAACATGGACTTTAGGCCGGTGGACTTGTGCACGTAGGTTATTTGTGACTTGGACTCTCTTGGACGGTGTTTTCTCAGACGTTGTACTTGCAGGCAAGTGAAACTTGCCAACTCTTGTGTAGGGCCATGTTTTAGGCCACTTTCTTGTTTTTAGCGTAAAAGAGACTAGTCAGTGAAATGATAGCTGGCTAAACGCCTACTTGATCTAGTTTGACAACGAAACTAGATCCGTCACTTTAATTGATCTAGCTTGACAACGAAGCTTGATCTAACTCTTTAAACTTGTTAATCATGCATACTAAGCTGTCATGCTTACTTTCCTTACCTGTACGCTTTACTACTTGCCATGCCATGTCATCCATGCATTGAATATTGCATTCGTAGCACACGCTACATACTTGTACTTGCTTGTCCAGGGCTAGGTGCACCCCTATGCCATCATGAAAAACACTTCCTGGCTCGTGATCCAGAAGCGAGCATTACCGTTTGGGGGTAAGGCCCTGGCTCGATACACGTGGGAGGGGTAAGAGTTAAGCGGCCAATCAGTTGGGAGTCTGCCTGATCAGCAACTACAGCTGTAAGGCGTAAACTCTGGGTTTGGGGCGGAGTTAAGCGGCCACTCAGTGTGAAAGAAATCCATTTCAGCTGTAAGGCGTAAACTCTGCACATGACATGAAAACGTGACTAGAGAAAACCTTTTAAATGCTTATAGTCTTGCCACACTTGCCATGCCATGCTAGTTTACTTGTTGTTTTTCCTTACCTGCTGCATTCATACGTTAACCGCCATGTCATTGCATCATGCTAGAACTGCTAGGTTGCTCTACTTTCAGTTTTCTTGCACAAGTCTCTTGTAGACTTGCTGACATGTGCCTATTGCTCTTTTGGGTGTCACATGTTAGACCCTGAGTCAGAGACCGTTGCTGAGTACGTGGTGTTTTGCTGACGCTGAGCCTGAGTCCATGTCTGCCCAGGAGGAGTTTTGTGGACACCGGTGACCTTTCTTGGTGACTTTGCTGAGCTTTCTTTTGTTTTAGGTTTTGTTGTTAGTTGTCGGTGTGTGGCACCTTTGTTTTGTACGTTGTACTTTTGTTGGCCATGTGTGGGCCTTTAGACTCTTTTCTTTTCAGCCTGGTGGCTTTTTCTGTGATGTTGAAACTTATTTTATGGACATCTCTTTTGTCTCATTTCATTATTAATATCTTTGTTTCGTTCGCGTTGCAAGGACCTGCAATTTTTAATTTGATTGACGCTTATCGGACTTGCAGCTTTGTAGCTTCAAGTCTGAGCGGACCTTCTCACGCTTCGCCTCCATATTTTTGGGAAGCGAGGCGTGACAGGTTTTGTTGGTGGCCCATGCAGGTCCAGTCTTGCAATTGCGAATTAACGGAACAACGATAATAACAGAATGTCCATTAAATAAATTGCAACATCCGAGTCAGAAGCCCTGAGTCTAGTCGTTTTCTTATGACACTAGGTGGTAAGAAGACTTAGTTAGACGTCTGTGCTTGCTATTTAGAGGCCCCTGATTGATAGTTAGACCCCCTTCTAGCAATTGATTTAATCGTCATAGGAGTTACCTTAGTGGTTCATGTCTACCCCTGACCATATTAGACTTCTAGAATTTCCTTTAGTCGTTCGCTTGGGTTCATCGATTTCGGACCAAGTTGAACGCATTTCTTTACCGTCTAGCCTTTAGAAGTCTTAGCGCTTAGTTTTTAATCTTTAGTTGGTCAACCGTAGGAGTTTCCGTAGACTTTCCTGATCCATATCCTAGGCGTATGTATGATTTGATCATCCGACCATTTCCTTGCCTCGATTCACGAGATCGCCTCATGACGATCGTCGTCAATTTTCGAGCCTATCCATTACAAACCTTGAATCTTCTGAAAGTATTTTTCGATTTCCTCTTTTCCTAAGTTTGGATTTGCTCAAATTTTTTAATATATATATCTTATATATTTCATACTCCTTCGTTGACTTGAATTCTTAAAACTTTTGTCGAAATTTTGGATACTAGCTTATGTTATTTCCTCAGCTTACACTTTTGTACCTATGAAAATACATTTTTCCTTCCATATATTAATTTAATTCTAAACCGTACTTTTATATTGCCCAATTCGATTTATAATTTTCCTTCCTAATTTATGCCATTCATGTACCTTTCAAGTCACATGGGATTTCAGCTTCCCGCAAGTCAATGTTATGCTCATCGTTTTTCTTATTTCAGATTTTGTAAAATTACTATTTCATAACCATTTCCTAATCTAGACCTTCCATAGTTTGGTTTTAAAGCTTTGCTATCGATTTCGATAATTCTACTACTAAGTTAATATTATATTTCCGTGCACCATACATACTTTCAATTATTTTTATATCCGTACCAGAGTTGTTGTGCTCGTATATTAAGAACCTTGTGTAAATCAGTTTCTCATTTTTGGCAAACCCTGGTTCTCTAAAAGTAGTTTCAAAATTGATTATTTTAAATTTTCCATAGCCTAAAAGTTTTGAAAACATTTAACACGAGTTTAAATTCTTCCGTTACTTGATTTCATTCTTTGACTTTCAAAAACTTTTGACAACATTATACTAAATTACTGACGTATAAAATTTTCTTAACCATGTCCTTAATATTCGTGTAAATGATTTTACTTCCTTTTATAATGACTTTTTAAACCAATAGACCATTTTCTCTTATTAGGAATATTCGACTCAAACTTATTTTGAACAACTTGTTTTATCGATCTCCAAATATTTTTATACAGACGAGGATTTCAACTTTTGAAGTACAACAGTTTTCAATTTCGCGTATTTTAGCTTATGTTACTTCATTTCTCAATTCTATATAAGTACCACTACATCTCCCTTTCCTCTACCTAAACATTCACCAGTGAATCACAGTTTTCCCTAACCAAGCTGTCTCCTCGTATTCGTCCTATCTGAACTCGTGCTTATCGATCCTTCCCTCATCACGCTTTCGACCCCGACCTCCCTTTATTTCTTAGGCTTTAGTGCCCGCCAATGTCTGTGTCAACTCTAAGTTGTTAGTAGGGCCTTGGACCTCGTGAGGTAGTCGTAGTGCTTGTACCTAAGTTATGTACGCGAGCTTGAATGAGTGTACCCCCCATAGTATATTAATGTTTGTCTATTGTGTAATGTATATATACTCGGAGTTATTCGTAATATTATGAAGTTGTTTGTGTGTTAGAATTTATAGATTGGTGTGTGGTTAGCTATACGATACTAGGGATGCCTGTGTATATAAGAGTTAGTGTTAGAATATCTAATGGAGTGCGTGTAGTTAGAGATACTTGTAATGGTTGAAATAAAATGATTGGTAAAGCTATGTGTATGTTAGGAGTGACTATAATAAGTGTTCGTATAGTTAAGTGAGTAGGCCTATTATATGACCTATATACTAGTGCGTGTGAGTATGTGCTCGTAGGTAGATATATATAGTGTTTAGACGTACGTAGTTATGTTTTGTTGTCTGAGTATAAATGTGATATACATATGGTAGTAGGATTATAATTTTGATTGGTATTTCTTGCTTTTGCGGGATGTTGCATGCGTGCATACCGTGAGGTATACACGACTATTGCACATCTTAATTATGTATGCGTAGATGTGTTAGTATACTAATTATAGGTAGTAGGCTATGGTGTGAACATATATGTTACATGTGTGTGACTATACGATGTATGCGTATGTATTAAGGAGTGTATTATAATTATACGTGTGCTGATGTCTGTATTATTATTATGGTATATAGAGTGATTGAACTATGTGAGTATTACCTGACTAAATATTAAGTGTGATTGACTTAAGGTATGTATATGGTTGTATTGGTAGACGTATAAATATTGGAGTGGTATTGGTATAGGTACGAATGCCGTGTTACGTATATAGAATATTCGGATATGTGTATTGAGTCTCACTCAAGCTTGAGTGGGTATACTCTAAGTATATTGAATGTATGTTTGTAGTTGAATATAGCAATGTTTGATGCATGTATAGTAATAGGAGTGTTTGTGCCTGGTTGTGTTACACACATGATTGTGGGTCGCTACACCAGTATATAGTTATAGGTGTTGGTCTTGTGGTATAGTTAATTACTAAGGACTTGCCTGTGTGAACGTATGTGTGCTAGCTAAACTAGGTGTGTAGATGAACTGGATATATGATGGTATGATTGGTGTATGTAAATGAAATGTTAGCGTGTATGGGTGTGCACCATGCACGGGTAAGTATGTGCTTAGTTATAGTTATTGGTGACTATAGTATATGTGGCGTGTCGTAAATACAGTTATAGGACCGTACGTGATGTCAATATATGGTGAACTATTTGCATGTATTTGAATGACTATATATTGTGAAACCATAGTAGTGGTGAATGTATGATAGATTTAGTGAAGCTTGATTAATAATTGTGTGGTGTGACCACTTGAGTTGATATGTTTGGTGTTGGATGTACACTAGGAAATATTAAGGAGTTGTATACCCATGTTGTTTGTGCATAGGTAGCTATCTATACGTAGAGCAATGATTGTATTTGCTAAGTGTGAGACTATCCTTATGTGAGTATCTGAACTATTGTTTTGTACTAGGTAAGTAGTAGTTATATAAGGGATATATGCTTATATATAAGATTGAAATACGTGCATGAATTTGACTGACTATAATAGGTAAAAGTGTATGACGTACGTGAATATATATATACATGTTGGTAGTGTTAATGTTTGACTACCTAGTGCATATATAAGCACTTGTAATAGCTATACCTGTTTGAATTATATGTGACATGATTGGGGTAGTTACTAGATCGACTAGATATGTTAGAAAGTCCGAGGACGAACTTTATTCTAAGGTGGGGAGGATGTAACAACCACTTTTCGTTATACGTTGTTCGTGCACGTGCTTTTGGCCGTGCACGTGTTTATTTTAGACTCTATTTGTTTGTGAACACTTTGTTGTGTTATGCCGTTGTGAACGTCTCTGAGAGTATTAAATAGTGGCACTAATTTGGAACGACCTTCCTCGAGTCGTTTTTCCACAATTTAATCTTATTCGATGAGACGTTGCGATTTTCACTTTTGATGGGAGACGTTTCTATTTTTAGTTTCGTCGCCCGACATCAAAATTGAGATCCGTCTTCTTAGTTAGCTCACTTTCATCATCACAATCACCCCGATATTTATTTTATAATTTTTGGAGTTCATTTGACCACTTTTATATTTTTAACAAGGTTTATAATATTTTTAATAATTAATTTTTATATTAATTTCGGCCAAAGAAAATTTATTTGAGTTTAAAACGTTTTAAATAATTTTTGAGCCAATTTCCAGCTCAATTGGGCCCCACCCAAGCCTTGGGTGAGTTGGAGATGATGAGATTTGAATTTTAAATTATTTTAAACTCCTAATCCCATTAGGATTAGCCTTAGACCTAGTCAACCCCTCTACACTATATAAACAACCTTTAGGAAGACCTATTTTCGCAAGAAAATAACCCTAGCCGCTTCCAAAACTCAAATTTGACGTTGCGACGAATCGTCGCAACGTTGCGACGAACAGTCCCACATCGACCGAAGAAACAAGGACAAAACCCCCGCTCCGACCGCTGGCCGCCCCCGCACCAAGCTTGGCCCGCACCGCTGCATCGCACCCCCTCCGCACCGACCCGCACCGACCGAGAGAAGCTCTCGGTCAGACCGAGAGCTTCCCCCGCATCCCGCTCCGCACAGCCGCCCGCTTGCACCTCGCTCCGCATCCCCGCTACGACCGACACTCCCGCCCGCACCGACCAAGAGATCCCCGCGCCCGCAACGTTGCAACACTTGCAACGTTGCAGCGCCCCGCTGCAGCGCCCAAGCCCCCGCATCCAAGGCGCCCGACCGATGGCCTCCCCCGCTCCGACCGAGAGAACCAAGCCCCTGCCCGCACTGCGACCGACCCAAGCGCTGCACAAGCCCCGTTCCCTCGCACCGACCGATGGAATCCCCCGCACCGAGGCTGTACGACCGAGAGCCAAACGTCGCAACCCCGCACCCGTCGCACCACTTGCCACCGTGGGCCCCCCAAGTTCTCCAGAGGTATTGTGGGACCCCCATAGGTCCCTAGGACTACTGTGGGCCCCACCTAGGTGCTTGCCCTTCGAGGAATTGTCGTGTACGACGTTGCGACACGTCGTAGCCGTCGTCGCACATGCTAGCTTTGGAATCTGGAACCGTTGCTCCGGTTGATGCTCTGAACTTTCCAGCGAGGAATCTATATTGGAATCAGGACTTGGAGCGCGTTCTTTTATTCCAACCCCTGGCGTCGCTACCCGACGCCAGTGTAGCTTTCGCGTCGTGTTGAGGTAACGCTTTGCACCCCTAGAAACCCCAACCTATTGCCTGTTAATCAAGACTAAAATTGATGTTTTAAAGTATTTTAAATGTTTTAAATTCACTAATCAAGATTAATAACATGGACTTTAGGCCGGTGGACTTGTGCACGTAGGTTATTTATGACTTGGACTCTCTTGGACGGTGTTTTCTCAGACGTTGTACTTGCAGGCAAGTGAAACTTGCCAACTCTTGTGTAGGGCCATGTTTTTAGGCCACTTCCTTGTTTTTAGTGTAAAAGAGACTAGTCAGTGAAATGATAGCTGGCTAGACGCCTACTTGATCTAGTTTGACAACGAAACTAGATCCGTCACCTTAATTGATCTAGCTTGACAACAAAGCTAGATCCAACTCTTTAAACTTGTTAATCATGCATACTAAACTGTCATGTTTACTTTCCTTACCTGTACGCTTTACTACTTGCAATGACATGTCATCCATGCATTGAATAATGCATTCGTAGCACACGCTACATACTTGTACTTGCTTGTCCAGGGCTAGGTGCACCCCTATGCCATCATGAAAAACACTTCCTGGCTCATGATCCAGAAGCGAGCATTACCGTTCAGGGGTAAGGCCCTGGCTCGATACACGTGGGAGGGGTAAGAGTTAAGCGGCCAATCAGCTGGGAGTGTGCCTGCTCAGCAACTACAGCTGTAAGGCGTAAACTCTGGGTTTGGGGCGGAGTTAAGCGGCCACTCAGTGTGAAAGAAATCCATTTCAGCTGTAAGGCGTAAACTCTGTACATGACATGAAAACGTGACTAGAGAAAACCTTGTAAATGCTTATAGTCTTGCCACATTTGCCATGCCATGCTAGTTTACTTGTTGTTTTTCCTTACATGCTGCATTCATACTTTAACTGCCATGTCATTGCATCATGCTAGAACTTCTAGGTTGCTCTACTTTCAGTTTCCTTGCACAAGTCTCTTGTAGACTTGCTGACATGTGCCCCTTGCTCTTTGGGGTGTCACATGTTAGACCCTGAGTCAGAGACCGTTGCTGAGTACGTGGTGTTTTGCTGACGCTGAGCCTGAGTCCATGTCTGCCCAGGAGGAGTTTTGTGGACACCGGTGACCTTTCTTGGTGACTTTGCTGAGCTTTCTTTTGTTTTATGTTTTGTTGTTAGTTGTCGGTGCGTGGCACCTTTGTTTTGTATGTTGTACTTTTGTTGGCCATGTGTGGGCCTTTAGACTCTTTTCTTTTCAGCCTGGTGGCTTTTTCTGTGATGTTGAAACTTTTTTTATGGACATCTCTTTTGTCTCATTTCATTATTAATATCTTTGTTTCGTTCGTGTTGCAAGGACCTGCAGTTTTAAATTTGATTGACGCTTATCGGACTTGCAGCTTTGTAGCTTCAAGTCTGAGCGGACCTTCTCACGCTTCGCCTCCATATTTTTGGGAAGCGGGGCGTGACAAAACCATAGCTAGGGAATTGGAGACTAGTGAGAAAGAAAAAAGATATGAGGCTGCGAATAGTGAGCTTGGAAATGAAAATCAAAATCTTGGCTCTATCATAAAGAAATTCAGTAGTAGCCAAGAGAGCTTCAACAAAATGATTAGTGGGCTTATTCTAGCAAACATGGTCTAGTATTCTAAAAGAAACAGCCGAAGAAAAATCTAGAAAGGCTATGGAAAAGAATTTTGCTAGACTTTGAGCCCTCCATATTGCATACATGATGATAACATGTCTTCTACTCATGCACATGCCAATGTTACATGTTTCCATTGTAATAAAAAAGGCAATGTTATCTATGATTGCTTTGTTAGATATTATCCTGAATGTTTTATATGGGTTCTAAAGCATCGTACTAACAAATGTGGATCTAAAATTTGGTTACCAAAAGGTGCATCCTCTTTTGTAGGTGCATCTTCAAGCTTCAGATGATAGCTTATGGTACCTTGATAGCGGTTGCTCAAACGACATGACAGGCAACGAATCTCTCTTCACTACACTATCAAGGAAATATGGAGGGACGATAACTCTTGGCAATGGAAAGAAATGCAAAATCTTGGGCAAAGGTAACATTGGTAAGCATCCACTTGTAGTAATTGAAAATATTAATCTTGTTAATGGATTAGCACAACAAAGTGTGGGTCAATTAAGCCCTACAGGCTTTAAGGTGCATTTCAAAAATGACGAGGTGCATATTTTGAAAGGTGATGATATTCTTTTCAAAGGCACATCATATAATAACATCTATACTATCAAGCTTAGTGATTCAAATAATCTAAAAATGTTTAGTCGCATCACATGAGATTAGTTGGCTATGGTATCGAAGGTTAGGCCATGCCGATATGACCTAATCTCAAAGCTTGCTCGTAAGAAACTTGTGAGATGGTTATCTCAAATTAGCATTGATAGAGACAAGATTTGCAATGCATATCAACTATGTAAGCAACATAAGAGTAGTTTCAACCCTAAAAACGTTGTTTCTACTACTAAGCCATTGCAACTAATACATCTGGATTTATTTGGACCCACAAAAGGTTGCTAGTTTAGGTGGTATGCATTATTGCTTGGTCATTGTTGATGATTTTTCACGATTCACTTGGGTTTATTTATTGACACATAAACATGAGACTTTTAACGTTTTCAAAATGTTTTGTAAAATGGTTGAAAATGAAAAAGGTTTTTCCATAGTCAAAGTTAGGAGTGATTATGGTGGTGGCTTTGTAAATGCTAGCTTTGATGATTTTTGTGATTCAAAAGGTTATTCATATAAATTTTTGTGCCATGCTCGGGAGTGGAGATGGTGCCATGCTCAGGCCTACAGAATATGGTCGTGGCTAAGTGGCGCTGAGCAAAGCAAAGATACAGATGGATGATGGAAGAAGATTTTGATCTGCTGGGGCTGAAATGTGGTAAGCCAGCTATACATCTACAGACGCGATAGGCTCAAAGGAAGATGTGTCCGTGTCTGGTGCGAAAGCCAAATTGGGTCGGGGATAGGAGACCCGCTAAAGAAGGATCGAAGCATGGCGTAGGTAACCTCTACGTCGTTGTGCAGAATCCGAAACCTGATGCCTTGGTCAGGCCTAAAGATGGAACCCAACTCCTCGAAGGTGAGACAAACATAGGTTCTCACCGTCACTGATAGAAAACCGCCCAACCTATGGATTCGTATAGCCTACACACCCCATGCAATAACCCTAAGCTCGGTATGATAGGGCGCCTCGAAATGGTCTCAAATTTCTGAAGATGGATGTCATCCTTAAACACAATACCATATGTGTTCAAGGTGCCCTTGGATGGGTGGGGTGGGAGTGTGGGTATGGGGTCACTCTTGGGAGGGAGTTCTAGTGCAAGTGTGGTTGGAGATGGGGTAGGTGGGGATGGAGTGGGTGTGCAAATGTGTGCACGTGTTTGACGGGAAGAGGAAGCACCGGCATCTCGGTTTTCCGCTTCTTCATCAGGGGTTTCCTTCCTCGTGTCCTAGGAGGCATGGTGTGATATGTGCGAACCACATCAAATCACGAAATAGGGTACGATAAAGTAATGCTCAAGTAGAGGAACGTGTGTACCAAATATTATGTGAAGCAATGAGTCGTACGAAAGCAATACGCATATGATGCCTATAAGGTGAATCCTCCCCCAAGCTTGCCTCAATGTAATCAGATCCTAAATGATGTATCTCTTGCTCCAATCAACCTACAAAACAAAATGAAATAGGATATTAGTCACAAATTTTGAGATTAATGAGGATCAGGGTTGAAATTAGAATTAATTGGGAATTAGGGTTAAGAATTTAGGAAATTTGAGAGAGAGAGAGAGAGAGAGAGAGAGAGAGAGAGAGAGAGAGAGAGAGAGAGAGAGAGAGAGAGAGATGAGGGGGAGATGGGCAGACCGAGTGGTGGAGCTCAGTCGAAAGAGGACTCGATGGCATTGGGAGGGAAGGAGGAGGGTGGTCGAGCGAAATTGAAAGAAGGGTTGAGTGTGTCATGCCCCGCTTCCCATTGTACTTGGGAGCGAGGACGCGACGAAGGTCCGCATGTGCTTAAAACAAGAAGGAGATATTCCTCCTTGGTTTAAGCACATTACTTGTCTGTGATAACACTTGCAGGTTCTTGCATGCGACCCAAACAACACAGATAATTTATTTAATTACAATCTCAAGTCTCAAAAATGAATACAACAATGTAGGAAATAAAAGAGAGAGGGTCAACGCCCTTACAAATTTTGAAAGAGCAATAGGTACAAAGGTGCTGCGAGGGTACAAAGGTGCTGCGAGGGTACGAAGCTTCTCAGCGGGGAACTTAGCGGCAAGGCACTCCGGATCAACCTGCTCAGTCACTAAGCAAAACTCCTCTGCAAACCTGTCTAATACCTGACGTATATTTCACAAGACAAGGAAATATACGTCAGCGAGGGTCGCTCGGCAAGATTTAAAAGACAAAAAGAAACTTGACCCTAGGTAAGGTTTTCGAAATCATTAACATGGCAAGCGTAAGAAACATGTGGCATGGCAGATGTGGTGTACAGAGTAGTAAGCATGGCAATCGTGGTGTGCAAAGTAAATAGCGTGGTAAGTGTAGTGTGTACAGCAAATAGCGTGGCATGTGTGGTGTGTACAGCAAATAGTGTGGCATGTGTAGTGAGTACATCAATTAGCGTGGCAAGAGTAGTGTGTACATCAATTAGCGTGGCAAGTGTAGTGTGTACATCAGATAGCATAACGAGTGTAGTGTGTACAGCAAATAACGTGGCAAGTATAGTGTGTACAGCAGATAGCATAGCGAGTGTAGTGTGTACAACAAATAGCGTGGCAAGTATTGTGTGTACATCAGATAGCATAGCAAGTGCAGTGTGTACAGTAAATAGCATGGCAATTTCACAGTAAATAGCATGGAAATTTCAACGTCATGTAAAGTATTTCTAGGCAGACATGGAGTTCAAAAGAGTTTAAAGTAGACGGACAGTTTTAATGAATTCATAGCAGTCAGACAGTTTTATCGTGCCAATGAAGTTGCACTGATTATTTCTAGTTTAATGCAATGTTTTCTATCATGCTTAGGGTTCTCGCCTTTAAGACGTGATGAGTAAGTCATTCTTCTCGCGGGGGTATAATCGCGATTAATACTAACCCACCGTATAGATGGTGTTCTTGAAGACATGACCCTTTCATACGCTTAGTGGCCGCTCAACCCTAACCCCACCCAAATATGTGCTGGAACATGAGCCAGCCTAGTCATATTACAAGCACGAAGTAGTCAACTCACATGACATTCACGAAAGTCACGATTTCACCGCTTGGGTGCACGAACTCACAATTTCACGATTTCAAATATTCTATTCCATCAATAAGTTCTATTAAAACGCATTCCCTCCATAACCATTCAATCGAAAGTGTACAAGCATGATGTGCAACATGACATAAGGCAAAACTAGCAAATTCTTGATTCAGCATTTAAATGTAACGATATTAAAAACAGAGAATGTACACTTGCCTGATTCAGTCAAAACCGGGTGTCCATGTGCTCACGATCGAAGGCGTATTAAATCTGCGTCATCAGATTTGGTATTAACTAAGGAGTAATGACTAACTAATTATCTTAGTACTAAACTATACAAGGTTATAAGTAAAAACTCATATTTAATAACTGATGCGTATTAATAAGCCGAGATATAGATTCTTATGGGCTAACATATTATAGTATTAGTCAACAGTTAAGGTACTAATTGCTATAGGCTAAGGGATATAGTTATAATAATTCAGTGAAATCTCACCTACTCCTAATTATTATTACTGATTAAATAATCTATTTTTAACTAACAAGTAGTTATTAACACACTTACATATAAATGTGACATTAATTATGCATATACATCAGAGGCCAATGTTACATAGTAGTATTAACATTACAGTAAAGTACTGTTACTAAATAGAAACTTAGACATGGGTATCATTGAATTAACACTAGCCCAGCTCATATTATTTATAAGGTCATAGCTTACATTATAAAGTTAGGTAACAAGGCTAACTCATTAATAACCAATTCCTTATATATTAACTGATAATATTATAACCCATCACCTGTCTCGTCTTCTTCCTACTTGGTTCCCATCTTGCTTCCCTTCTTTCTTTTGCAGGTGGAGCGATGATAGATCCGCGTCCAAGGGAAACTCGGGCTAGGCGATGGCGGCGAAGCAGCTCGATATGGGCGGCCAAAGGGAGCCGCACGCCAGCGGCGGCGGTCGCGGCAGCAGGTCAGGGCGGGCAGGCGGCAGGTCACGGGAAGGGGCACAACAGCGATTGGGCAGATAGGGCTTGCCGGAAACAGAGGGAGGAGAGGAGAGGGGTGATGATGTGGCGGCCTGTTGGGGACGGAGGCGAGGTCTGCCCGTGTTAATGGAAGAGGGGCGGCGTGGAGGCGGGGTTTGGGTTTGTGGGGCCTGTGGGTTCGATTGGCATAGAGAGGATGTGGATTGAGGCGGTGGGGCGGTCGGGTTGAGGCCTGGCCAATCTAAGGCGGGGGATCGTCGCCGGACGTCGGGGGCTGCTCTTGGCCGACGGGCAGGAGTTCAGGGAAGAACAGGGGATGTTGACTTCAAACAGGGGAGTAGGATGATGTCGACGGTTAATGGGACCTGAGGAGGATCGGGTCGGAGGGAAGAGCGATGGGTCAGAGGGTGGTTTCGATTACAAAGGGGGAGGAGTTACCAGAGGGCAGGCAGGCGACTGGTTATTGCAGGGTTGTTCGACGGTGGGAGGCACTGTCGAGGGGCGACGGTGAGGTTTGATTGCGGCGCTGACAGGGGAGTGTTATGGCTGAGGGCTGGAGGCGAAGTGACAGGCATGGCGGCGAGGTAAGGGGCTTCGCCGGTGGAGGTGGTTGAACGGAGAATGGCCGCGAGTTCAGGAGAGGAGGTCAGAGATGCTAGGCGCGCAGTTTTGTGGACGGAGGCAGACAGAGGTGCCGCCAGCATGGGGGTTGGTGACAGGGCAAGGGGGTGGGGCTTGGGTGAGGGTGTCGCTGGAGGTGGCCTGTCGGATGGGGCGTGTTGGCGGCGGTCGAGCTCGGGGAGGAGGTGCTTGAATTTCACCGGAGGTAGGCAAGGTCGTGGCCGTCGTTTGGAGGTGGGGGAGGAGAACGGCTGTCGTGCGGGCTGCTTGTGTTTGAAGAGGAGGCGGTGGGGGTTACGGTGGTTGTCGAGGCTGTGGGGCGGTTGGAGCGCGGTCGTGGCGAGAGGGCGTCGGTAGCGGCATGGAGAGGCTGCTCGGTGGGTGAACTGGGTGGCGTTGGAGGCAAGGCGGGGGCGAAGGATCTTGGAGATTAGAGCTTGGAGAAGAAAGGCCTGGGGCTTATTAGCATGGGAGAGTTGAGATGTGGGACGTGTGCGCATGCTTGGTGTCGTGGGGGCGAAGCGTGGTTGGTTGCGGACGACGTGCGGGCGTGGGTTCATGCATGCTGTTGCATGGAAAAAGGCAGAACGAGGGGTAATGGCCTGGGCAGTTAGGATTTGTTAATCAATTAAGATTTAATAACAGTTAGAATATTATATGATACAATAAGATGTATTTAATAGAACTTACCCATTTGATATTTAGGTAAGATTTGATTAAAGGAAGTTAAGAATTTCCAGATTTTCACAGGCAAGATTTAGTAAGTTGATTCGGTTAGGATTAGATTAGATTAGAGATAATTGATTTAATCAATATATCTAGATTTATTCGGATTTATTAAATCTTATTATGATCTAATATCTGTATAAGATGTGTGGATAATTCGTAAATAAGACATTGAAATCATGATTAGATAGGATAATCAGTTCGGTTAATATTATTGGGTGAGATTTGGTTTTAGAGAATAATCTAGTTGAAAACATAGAAGTTAATCTATTTTGGATATTAGGTTTATCAAGATATTATTTTCTAGATTTGATCGAGAAAGATTCGATTACAAGATCAATTTGGTTAGGACATAATGTTATTAATATTACAGGCAAGATGGATAGATAAGATTTGGTCAGGAGATTGATTTAGTTATGATAATTGGATTCATTGGTTTCAGATTCATTGAGATTCAGTATGTTGAGATATAAAACTAGTTAGGATCTGGATTAGAAAATCGATATCGTTAGGATGTTTAGATTTGATCCAGATTTGATCATGATCAGATTCGAGGAATTATCTGATTAGGATGATCAGATCATTACGATCTTGCCCCTGCAAACAACATCAACCAAAAGTTGAAGAAGATATAAACGCGATCGTTAAGTCGCGTTCTCGGGCTATGAAAATAACAATTAAAAATCACATGTATAAATACCCTAATAAGTAACTATAGTAATAGGATACGTAAGAAATACGTATATACAGAAACCGATCGTTACATCCTACCCACATTATAAAAATTCCGTCCTCGAAATTTAATAAGACTAACGGGAGATGTAATAACCGACAGAATCTAATGAGTATCAGAATCGATAATGGCGGGGATGAATTTCAATGGCCAATGAGGACCAAAAATATGATGACGTAATGTCACAGTGGGAAACAGGTGAATCAATAATAAGGAATATGATGATGTAGACATGACTAAGGAAAGATATTATAGGTCTACTACGAGGGTATCCTATAGTTGCCGGAATTATAATGTCGAAAATATTTATAAAATCGAGGGTGAACTTATTGGGCCAACTAATGATTTGAAATTCTAAGTCGTACTAGGGTCTTCAATTGAACAAAGCGGGAATAGAGAATTCAAGGAAGGATGTTCTCGAGAAACAGGATTGTAATCTTATCTATGTTGTTTGAAGTATTTTGCATAGGCACGACCAGCATGGGCCACCACTAAAACCTGTCACGACCCGCTTCCCATTGTACTTGGGAGCGAGGACGCAAGAAGGTCCGTATGTGCTTAAAACAAGAAGGAGATATTGCTCCTTGGTTTAAGCACATTACGCGTCTGTGATAACACTTGCAGGTTCTTGCATGTGACCCAAACAACATAGATAATTTATTTAATTACAATCTCAAGTCTCAAAAATGAATACAACAATGTAGGAAATAAAAGAGAGAGGGTCAACGCCCTTACAAATTTTGAAAGGGCAATAGGTACAAAGGTGCTGCGAGGGTACGAAGCTTCTCAGCGGGGAACTTAGCAGCAAGGCACTCCGGATCAACCTGCTCAGTCATTAAGCAAAACTTCTCTGCAAACCTGTCTAATACCTGACGTATATTTCACAAGACAAGAAAATATACGTCAGCGAGGGTCGCTCGGTAAGATTTAAATGATAAAAAGAAACTTGACCCTCGGCAAGGTTTTCGAAATCATTAACATGGCAAGCGTAAGAAATGTGTGGCATGTCAGATGTGGTGTACAGAGTAGTAAGCATGGCAATCGTGGTGTGCAAAGTAAATAGTGTGGTAAGTGTAGTGTGTACAGCAAATCGTGTGGCATGTGTAGTGTGTACAACAAATAGCGTGGCATGTGTAGTGAGTAAAGCAATTAGCGTGGCAAGAGTAGTGTGTACAGCAATTAGTTTGGCAAGCGTAGTGTGTACAGCAGATAGCAGAGCGAGTGTAGTGTGTACAGCAAATAGCGTGGCAAGTATAGTGTGTACAGCAGATAGCATAGCGAGTGTAGTGTGTACAGCAAATAGCGTGGCAAGTATAGTGTGTACATCAGATAGCATAGCAAGTGCAGTGTGTACAGTAAATAGCATGGCAATTTCAACGTCACGTAAAGTATTTCTAGGCAGACATGGAGTTCTAAAGAGTTTAAAGTAGGCAGACAGTTTTAATGAATTCATAGCAGTCAGACAGTTTTATCGTGCCAATGAAGTTGCACTGATTATTTCTAGTTTAATGCAATGTTTTCTATCATGCTTAGGGTTCTCGCATTTAAGACGTGATGAGTAAGTCATTCTTCTCGCGGATGTATAATCGCGATTGATACTAACCCACCGTTTAGATGGTGTTCTTGAAGACATGACCCTTTCATACGCTTAGTGGCCGCTCAACCCTAACCCCACCCAAATATGTGCTGGAACACGAGCCAACCTAGTCATATTACAAGCACGAAGTAGTCAACTCACATGACATTCACGAAAGTCACGATTTCACCGCTTGGGTGCACGAACTCACAATTTCACGATTTCAAATATTCTATTCCGTCAATAAGTTCTATTAAAACGCATTCCATCCATAACCATTCAATCGAAAGTGTACAAGCATGACGTGCAACGTGACATAAGGCAAAACTAGCAAATTCTTGATTCAACATTTAAATATAACGATATTAAAAACAGAGAATGTACAATTGCCTGATTCAGTCAAAACCGGGTGTCCACGTGCTCACGATCGAAGGCATATTAAATCTGCGTCATCAGATTTGGTATTAACTAAGGAGTAATGCCTAACTAATTATCTTAGCACTAAACTATACATGGTTATAAGTAAAAACTCATATTTAATAACTGATGCGTATTAATAAGCCGAGATACAGATTCTTATGAGCTAACATATTATAGTATTAGTCAACAGTTAAGGTACTAATTGCTATAGGCTAAGGGATATAGTTATAATAATTCAATGAAATCTCACCTACTCCTAATTATTATTACTGATTAAATAATCTATTTTTAACTAACAAGTAGTTATTAACACACTTACATATAAATGTGACATTAATTATGCATATACATCAGAGGCCAATGTTACATAGTAGTATTAACATTACAGTAAAGTACTGTTACTAAATAGAAACTTAAACATGGGTATCATTGAATTAACACTAGCCCAGCTCATATTATTTATAAGGTCATAGCTTACATTATAAAGTTAGGTAACAAGGCTAACTCATTAATAACCAATTCCTTATATAATAACTGATAATATTATAACCCATCACCTGTCCTGTCTTCTTCCTCCTTGGTTCCCATCAATCTTCCCTTCTTTCTTTTGCAGGTGGAGTGATGATAGATCCGCGGCCAAGGGGAACTTGGGCTAGGCGATGGCGGCGAAGCAGCTCGATAGGGGCGGCCAAAGGGAGCCGCAAACCGGCGGCGGTGGTCGCGACAGCAGGTTAGGGCGGGCAGGCGACAGGTCTGGTCATGGGAAGGGGCACAGCAGTGATTGGGCAGATAGTGCTTGTCGGAAACAGAGGGAGGAGAGGAGAGGGGTGATGCGGTGGCGGCCTGTTAGGGACGGAGGCGAGGTCTGCCCGTGTTGATGGAAGAGGGGCAGCGTGGAGGCGGGGTTTGGGTTTGTGGGGCCTGCGTGTTTGATGGGCATCGAGAGAAGGCGGATTGAGGCGGTGGGGCGGTCGGGTTGAGGCCTGGCCAATCTGAGGCGGGGGATCGCCGCCGGACGTAGGGGGCTGCTCTTGGCCGACGTGCAGGAGTTCAGGGAAGAACAGGGGATGTAGACTTCAAATAGGGGAGTAGGATGATGTCAACGGTTAACGGGACCTGAGGGGGATCAGGTCGGAGGGAAGAGCAATGGGTCAGATGGTGGTTCTGATTACAAAGGGGGAGGAGTTGCCGGAGGGCAGGCATGCGACTGGGTGTTGGGGGTTGTTTGACGGTGGGAGGAGCAGTCGAAGGGCGACGGTGAGGTTTGGTTGCGGTGCTGACAGGGGAGTGTTATGGCTGAGGGCTGGAGGCGAAGTGGCGGGCATGGCGGGGAGGTGAGCGGCTTCACCTGTGGAGGTGGTTGAACGGAGAATGGCTGCAAGTTCGGGAGAGGAGGTCGGAGATGCTAGGCGTGCGGTTTTGTGGACGGAGGCAGACGGAGGTGCCGCCAGCGTGGGGGTTGGTGACAGGGCAAGGGGGCGGGGCTTGGGCGAGGGTGTCGCTGGAGATGGCCTGTCGGATGGGACGTGTTGGCAGCGGTCGAGCTCAGGGAGGAGGTGCTCGAATTTCGCCGGAGGTAGGCAAGGTCGTGGCCATCGTTCGGAGGTGGGGGAGGCGAACGGCTGTCGTGCAGGCTGCTTGGGTTTGAAGAGGAGTCGGTAGGGGTTACGGTGGTTGTCGAGGCTGTGGGGCGGTTGGAGCGCGGTCGTGGTGAGAGGGCGTCGGTAGCGGCATGGGGAGGCTACTCGGTGGGTGAACTGGGTGGCGTTGGAGGCAAAGCGGGGGCGAAGGCTCTTGGAGATCGGAGCTTGGAGAAGAAAGGCATGTGGCTTATTAGCATGGGAGAGTTGAGATGTGGGACGTGTGCGCATGCTTGGTGTCGTGGGGGCGAAGCGTGGTTGGTTGCGGACGACGTGCGGGCGTGGGTTCATGCATGCTGTTGCATGGAAAAAGGCAGAACGAGGGGTAATGGCCTGGGCAGTTAGGATTTATTAATGAATTAAGATTTAATAATAGTTAGGATATTATATGATATAATAAGATGTATGTAATAGAACTTACCCATTTGATATTTAGGTAAGATTTGATTAAAGGAAGTAAATAATTTCCAGATTTTTACGGGCAAGATTTAGTAAGCTGATTCGGTTAGGATTAGATTAGATTAGAGATAATTGATTTAATCAATGTATCTAGATTTATTAGGATTTATTAAATCTTATTATGATCTAATATCTGTACAAGATGTGTGGATAATTCGTAAATAAGACATTGAAATCATGATTAGATAGGATAACCAGTTCGGTTAATATTACTGGGTGAGATTTGGTTTTAGAGAATAATCTAGTCGAAAACATAGAAGTTAATCTATTTTGGATATTAGGTTTATTAAGATATTATTTTCTAGATTTGATCGAGAAATATTCGATTATGAGATCAATTTGGTTAGGACATAATGTTATTAATGTTATAGGCAGGATGGATAGATAAGATTTGGTCAGGAGATTGATTTAGTTATGATAATTGGATTCATTGGTTTCAGATTCATTGAGATTCAGTAGGTTGAGATATAAAACTAGTTAGGATCTGGATTAGAAAATCGATACCGTTAGGATGTTTAGATTTGATCCAGATTTGATCATGACCAAATTCGAGGAATTATCTGATTAGGATGATCAGATCATTACGATCTTGCCCCTGCAAACAACATCAACCAAAAGTTGAAGAAGATATAAACGCGATCGCTAAGTCGCGTTCTCGGGCTATGAAAATAACAATTAAAAATCACATGTGTAAATACCCTAATAAGTAACTATTGTAATAGGATACGTACGAAATACGTATATACAGAAACCGGCCGTTACAGAGTGTTTGGAGGAATTTGGGGGAAAAGAGGGGGTTAGGGCTTTTAAATGAGGCCGAGTCGAGTGAAACAGCTCGACCGAGCTGTGTTCAAATAAGTGGGCCCCATCAATTCAGGCGGTCACTCGGCTGAGTAAAAATCTTGGCAGGGGGCCCCTTTTGCATTTCTGCAGCCCATTGTGACTCGACTGAGTGGCATAACCCACTCGGTCGAGTAGAAATAACGGCAGAGGGCTGATTTTTGCGTTGCTCTATAGAGGGGAAACTCGACCGAGTGGTGCATTCCAGTCGGTCGAGTGGAATATGTGATAGAGTGATGTTTTGGACCCTTCTGCGGGCCCCTTCTACTTGGACTGAGTGGCAATGCCACTCGGTCGAGCAGCCTCATATTCCACTCCAAAGTGGAATCAACTACTCTCCTCTTCTCCACTCGAATCCTCTTTCGTTCCTTCATTGTTTTGCATGCTCCCTTTATCTATTATGTCATGCCCCGATCTCCGGATACCTGATAAGTAAGAATCCACATCAGGTATTCCTAAAACTACGGGTGTGAAGAAGAAAGACGATGAGAGATAAGAGAAGTACTGCACGGAATATAAAAATTATACAGGCCATTGCACACGTGCTGGGAAGTACGGATGATGCTCTAAACTCAACACAACAATAATATAGAGAAACACACTGTAGAAGGAACAAAATCATTCATTTTATTACATTATATTACATAAAGTACTTTATACATACATCAACTGTACAAGGGGGTACAAAAATGGGGGTACGACAAAAAAAGAAACCTCATCACAAAAAGTACAAAAAGGTGTCCACACCCACTAATCTACCCCAGGAATTTCAACTGGACAAAGTCGCCTATATGCTCCACCTCTGAACTGGAAACGGTCTCTAGCGTCTGTACATGATTCTCTGGTCCTACTCCTGAAAGCCACAAGGAGGGGCATGTCAACGCGTGACCCAGTAGGATAATCTAACTAAACTAGGTAGGACTAGTCTCAGAACTGGTCTACATACTAAGGTCTGTTCTCATATAATAACTATATCAACTATTAACGTATAAAGGAAACAAGTAAGCAGACAAGTACTAAAAGTAAGATAACAGAGCTAACGTGCATAAAAAGGAAACACCATCACAAACATATATTGAATAATAATAAATGCAGAGTTAAAGTGCATAAAGTAAAAGTAGATAATCCATTCATATGCATATGATGCACATGAATGATTATGAGTGCATATGCAAGACCTAAGGGTTTACATCTATGCCGGCGTGCCTACAATGTGACTCATGGATTCTAGAGGTGGATCCCATGGATTCAGCAGGTGGCCCCGGCATTTCTGTGGCACGCTGGTCCATGTAGTACGTAGGTCCATGTCATTTATTTACCGCACATAGATTCAAGAGGTGGCCCCCATGGATTCAGGAGGTGGCCCCCGGTATTTCAGTGGCACGCTGGTCTATATGGCACTTTGGTCTATGTGGTGTTACTTCTATTGCATCTTTATTCTTGAATTGATTGTCGTGATTAAGCTACCAATATCCCATGACAACATAATCCCACATAGTGAAAACATGGCATTAACTATATCTCAGCTACCATCATTGCATTCATATAAAACAATATGGATTTTACATACAAGAATACTAATATGTGTATAATGAACATAACATGGCATTGGTGTGAAATGGTATAAGCATAATATCTTGCATGAACTCATTCATCTTAACTAGCTCTTTAGTCATGCTATTAATTCTCAAGGAGGAACAAGTTGAACATGCTATAAATGAAGCTAACATGCTAACAATTTTCTTACTAACAAATTTAGAACATATCAATGTGACAATTTCACTAATATAAACATGAACATTTAAGAACATAATTTCTACAACCTGGATTATAACATGTGTACTACAATATACATACTTCCATAAACATGAATGACACAATTTCTTAGCATCATAATTTCACAAACTTCAACATGAGATTTATATAACAAATTCAGGATTCTGTTTTTGAAACTGGACTCTGATGTATCAGTCTAAAACAATTTTCCAAGGCCATAATCTGAATTAGTGATGAACATTCAAATTTGTAGATACTTAAGTGTTGTTTCCAAATTATCTAAGATTGTGTCATTTAGGGGGGGTCTGTAGATAGATATATGGCATTTTTCCCACAATGTGGCAGTATTTGTCTAAAACTAACACCATGGTAAAGTCGTCTGTTTACACCGTCCTACAGTCAAAATTAAGCTCTGCTTCCTTCTAGATAGTTGTAGTTAACTTCATGACCTTTTCAAAACATCTTGAATCATCCCATTTAGAGGTCTATACTAGCAGATATGAATTTTTCAATCTACATATGAATCATCACATCTTGAATCATCCCATTTGTCTAAAACCATCAACCTCTCTAACTCTAGTCAACTCCCCTTTACGGGAGTGATAAGCGAGTGATAAGTCTATCATATGTTCGCTCCTTAACTCCTAAAATTTACACGTGTTTCCCCCAAACCCGTATCTGGAGTCTCACCCACTTTAGAATGGATCAAGCGCTCCAGACATTAACACTCTGCCTCACTCTAAGTTTATGAATCAATTTCTCGTTACTTTCATTTTGGTGGCCTCCATTACCGCATTCACAATTTCTCATTTCTTTCATAATTATGCCGGTATCGGGATAACCACGAACATCGTATCAACAATTCATTATAGCCCTACATGTGTTCAAATAACACATATACCATATGATTGCATCCTTCCTAACATGAAGGTTAGCATTATTGCCTTTAAAACTTGAGACATGAACATGGTACCAAAAATGCTTATAAGGAATATAGCATTAACATGAACATTGCATAATTAACATGGCATAATAGACATGTCTAACATGAAGATATTACCACCACTAAGACATTAGAATGAACATTAGTAAGGACATTAGCATGAACATTACATGGAGTATAACACATGGCCATTAGAGTGGAACTAACATGTCTATTGATATTAACATGAACTGACAGTAATATTAACATGGACTAACATGAAACATAGAAGTAGTTTAACATAGAAGCATATTAATGTTAGCAAATTAATATGTTAACATATTAAGCTAACATGCTAAGGACATATTAAAATTAGCACATGGACAAGGTAATGGTAGCACATGGAACATGTTGGCTTTCATATTAGTATATAGACATAATTATGGCTTAAATGTGATTACTAACATGAACCAACATAGCCAAGGAATTAATCATAGAAACATATGAATGTATTAAGCTAACATGCTAACATCGAATAGAATATGTGAGTTTGCTAACATAATCATGGCATCATAAGTCAAAAAGCTATAACATCTATTGAAATGCTGGAAAGAGTATTCAGTCTTCAAACAGTGCTATTTTCATGAAATTTCAGTTAGAATCTGAAGAAAGTGTCAACTACAAAGTTGTAGATATGGCAGTTTTACATACACACACCAAATTGCAAAAAATATATGAAGTGTGTGATTTATGGTACTCAATTTAGTAACAGATAGCAATTCTGCAGGAAAACAGATCAACTGCCTTAACTAAATCAATGTATTACTCATACCTACAATCAATTCTAGGTAAGTTGAATAACATGAGAGTTGTATATTAGGAAGTTTTGATTTTCGTAATATCCTAAATCATCTAATTTCATTAAGTATTGTGGTCGTTATCACTGTTTCAGTACAGGGTGTCAAAACAGGCTGAAATCTGCTATGTTGCAAACAAACCCCTTTTCCTCCTATTATTTGAACTGAACATGTCAACTTATATATGAACATGGGGTAGAATTTCATGAGCTACACTAATATAATTTTTTAGAATTTTTATTATTCTACAATGAGCAGTATACATAGATGAACAGAGGGTATTTCAACAGAAAATCTGAAACAGAATCATGTTGCATTACAACCCAATTCATACTAAACACAAATCCTAAAACTAATCCTAACTAGGATGTTAGGAAATCCTACCTCAACAAGTCCTTCTAATAGTCTTTGGCACTTCTTCTCCTTGAAGAACTCCTTCATCATCTCCAAAGATCCCTCCTTCTTCTCCTCTACCAAACTTCCTCCTTCTTCTACAATTTAATGGATGATGGTAGGGGATTTTTGGCCTTAGTAGTGGAGGAGAGCGAGGAGCAAGGGGAGGCTACATGGATATGTGAAGAGAGAGGAGGATGAAAGCATTTTCATTTCTCTTTCTCTCTCTTTCTTGCTTTCATTTTTCCTTTTAATCCTAATCCTATCCCCATCACCATGGAATTTCCTCTCCTTGTGCCATGCGTAGCATGAGGTGGCATGCTTAGGCCATGGTTAGCACGCATGATGATGCATAAATGGGCTAGGTGTCTTCCTTAGAAATTTAGGATTTTTGGAAAATAACTAATTATTATGACATATAGGAAAAATCCTTTATACCCTTTACCAACTCAAGAAGCCTAATGACCATTCTACCATCACTCCGTCTAGCTATTAACAAGAATATCATTCTATGAAACAACCTCTCAACTTAGGTATACAACTACAATCATGCTACTATTTAAACATATTACTACATGTATATAAAAAATACACACATTTATACATACACATATGTTTATCTTCTTGTACACATATTATACACCCCACACATCCATACATACACCCACTTACACGATATTTATACATATACATTCATACACAAATATAAAATACATCCAATAGCACCTTACATATAACTATACACTACCATACTCATCAATACATACACGCATACTTAGTATACAGATATACATACCACAAACATAATCACAACATACTTGTCCTAAAAATATCTCTAAATACATACACACCTCAACCATCTATATTCACAATTATTCACGCGCGTGCGCGTGTGTGTATTCACACATAGTCACACATACACTAAGTCACATACAACTAGTTACAACTATATAGTCACACAATTATAGTATTTCACACCTAGGGTATTACAAATTACTTGCACAAGAACGTAAGCGTCAGAAGTTTTTATATTTTTATATTTTTAATTGAATTTAAAAAATCTTTTTGTTGGGTTTTTGAATAAAAATGAAATAAAAGAAGGAAATAAAAACTAAAAGGTAAAAAATTCGGGTTGCCTCCCGATAAGCGCTTGTTTAAATCGTAAGCTTGACTCCCTTAGATATTCACTGTCTCTTCAAAATGTTGGGCACAAAGGAGATGCGCTTCTCATGCTTTCCAATAAGGCCATGAGGTGGCAGTTGGCCTATCTCATTTGGTGGACCTTCAGCGGTCGTATCAATGTTTCCCGTCCTTGATTGGCACTCCAAAGACGCCTTCTTGATGTGCTCACAGATCTTGATGACCTCGGGTCGCCATCAATTCTAGCTTCTGGATGTTGTTGAGGATGTGATGTATTAGGTGGCTCCTCATCCAATAGGCGGCCAACGCCTTATTATGTATGACGTCACCGAAATCGGCCATACCTCACCTCATGGGGTCTTTCAAGACCTCCTCGATGGTGAAGTCCTTAGCAACTTAATCCTCTACGAGCTCCAAATAACTTGCATCATCCTTGGGGAAGTGCTCCTTCATCGACTTTTGCAAGTGGAACTCTATCTCAATATTCCCAACATTCATCGATAGTGTCCCTTGTCGGACATCTATGATAACTCTAGCTGTAGCCATGAATGGGAATCCTAATATCAGCTGAGAGCTCCCCTCTTAGGACATGTCAATGATCACGAAGTCCATCTGCACACTAATTCCTCTTGACACTTGTAGAATGGCGTCACAAGCAATGCCTACCGGGTAGGTGACGGATTGATCCGCCAACCGTATACTCATTTCCGTGGGCTCCAACTCTATCCTGGTGTTTAATCTCTTGAAAATGGAGAGCGGTATAAAACTAATGCTTGCTCCCAAATCAACTAGTGCTCTCTTGATAGGGATGCCGCCAATGGAGCACGACACCGTGAAACTGCCGGGGTCGGAAAGCTTCTTTGGCAAGGTGTTCTTCAATATCGATGTACAACTATCTGCTAGCATGCCTGCTTCTTTCTTCCTCCTTCTCGCTACCAAATCCTTCAGGAGTTTAGCATAAGTAGGGATCTCCGTCAATGCATCCATGAATGTGATGTTCAAATGAACACCCTTCAGAAGCTCTATAAATTTCGCATATTTCTTCTCAAGCTTCACCTTGGCTAGTCTTTGAGGATATGGAGTTAGAGGTTGCCCTTCCTTAACTTTCTCAGCATCCTTTGACGTAGATTTCTGAATCGTTTTCTCCACGGAAGGTGGAGTGTCAACCGGTACCGTAGTAATGAGAATAGCCAAAGGGATGGGTGATGCATCCTTCTCTACATCGCCAGATGGTTCTTCGACGTCTTTATCCTCATTCACCAATGTGATCGGTTCTAAAGCTATGTGATCTTCTTTATCAATGGACGTTGAGGATTGTGGGTCCACTAGCTTTGGGATCGATACCATAACTGTGTCGGTGGTCTTCCCTCCTCTCGTTGTCATTGCTACCACCGCATTGACATGGCCCCTAGGATTAGGCTCAGATTGAGCTGGCAGTTTTCCTTGAACCTTGGTAAATTGGTTCATTTGGGCTGTCAACTGATTTACGATGATAGAATGCTTCTTCTAAGTAGCCACCAACTCCGCTTTGTGTTTGTCTTGGGCATTGATGAAAGCTTCCAATGCCCCCTCCAAGCCTGATTTAGGTGCCGCTGGTTGCTGATATTGTTGTTGATACGGTTGATGGCTGTAGTGGCCCGGTGGTTTATAAGACCAAGTTGGCCTAAACCCATGCTGCTGTTGTGGAGGTGGTGCATGTTGTTGGGGCAGAGGTTGTTTGGCCTTGGTTGAGTGGGTGGTTGTATGGCTCTGTTGGTGTTACTGTAGGAGAATCCTGGATGTATCTCCTAGGTCGAATTTGACCATTATGGATTTGGATTACTTCCATCACCCGATATGTAATTGATTTGCTCCACTGGTACATCCGTTTCATAAAAAAACCTTCAATCTAAATATACCCTTGTTCAACGTAATCTTTACTTGCTGCATAGAGTGGAGCCTTTGTAGATGTAGAAATGGCACTCAACATCTGTTCAATGCGAGCAACTTGCTTTGCGATGATCTCAAGTTTTCCATCAAGATTTGTAGCTAGCTTCAGCTCAGATTGGATCCCAACGGCACTCCTAGAAGATGTTGAGTGATCATCGCTCCATTGTTGATTGTTGGAGGCCATCTGCTTTAATAGTGACATGGCCTCTTCTGGAAGCTTAGCCAATAGTGATCCATTTGCAGAAGCATCGATGATCATCTTTGTGTTAGACTTCAAACCATTGTAAAAGCTCTGAATTGAGATCCTAATCCTGTACTCCATGATGTGGGCACTAATGATGCAAATCCTTGAAAGTCTCCCAAGTTTCATATGGAGATTCTTGTAGGAGTTGCTTGAAGGACGTGATGGCGCTCCTAAGCCTCACCGTTTTAGACGGTGGATAATATTTATTGACGAAGGCTTGGACTAGCTGCTCCCATATCTTGAACGTATTAGTATGGTGCACCCTCAACCAATAAGCTGACTTGTCCCGAAGAGTGAACAGGAACAGTCAAAGTTTGATGGCATCTTCACTCACATCTTTAACTTGAAAGATATCACACTTTGCCAAGAACAGATCGATGTGGTGGTTGGGATTCTCATGAGAATGTCCATGGAAAGGATCTTGCTGCATCAATTGTATCAAGCCCGTCTTCAATCCAAAGTTGCCAACAGCCAGCTGCGGTCTCAAGATAGAAGAAATATTCGAAAGATTTGGCTTCATATAATCTTCAATATTGCTAGCACATGGAGGAGATATGGGTTCATCTTCCATTTGGTTCTCTAACAGTTTTTGCCTACTTTCAGCTCTGAGTTTCCTTGCAGTTCTTTCGATCTCTGGGTCAAATTATAACTCATTGGATCTCAAAAGACGAGTGTTCTTGCACAATCAATAAACTCAGAGAAGATATTAGTAACAAAAGAAAGAATAAAAATGTGGTAGGGTGAGAGATGGGTGTAGAAACCAACAAGTCTCCAACTAAGAAAAATAACCTAAGTAAATCGTTGCCTCCCAAAAGCTTGTTCGAGTCTGCAAATGCACGGTGTCGAGTCTTTGTAATATAGAAAGATTGTCGATCCCACAGGGAGGCGATTGGTTAAGGTCTTGGGCTTTATTTCAGAGTTGTATGATTTTGTCAGTTATGGGGATATCCAAGAAGGTTGTCACAGTAATTCTCTCACAAATAATATCAATACAATGGAAACTAGTGCTTTAGGAGTCACCACTAGGATCGTCGGACATCGATGCTAGGTTACAATTTTTAGGTTGGATAGGTTTTGTAGGGTGAGATTGTCGCAACTTGAATGTGGAATTCGTAGCCAACTATTATTGTACTACTCATCTAATGTATCACGTACTTAGCCCTACCATCATGGATGGCCTTGCACATGGCACGTGCATTATGATTGACAATTATTCTCAAATCTATGCTCACGCCACTATCGTGGGTTAGAGTTTCGATCTGTGATATGATGGCTATTATCGATGCTACTGTAATGGCCCTAGTGCCATATATGTAGGGCATGTCTATTTTTGTATATTGTGTAGTGTATTATCTGTGTATACATGTGTAGTGATATGTATTATGTAGTGTGTATAGTGCATTACGTAGTGTGTAGAGTGATTGTACTATTGGAATGTTATTTGACTGATTATGATTGTGCTTATGTATTAGTATTGAGTTAGTGTGTTTATAAGACATGTAGTACTATATGATTGTGGATTATGATTGTATATGTATGGTAGTGCATTAGTTAATAATGGTCGTTTATATCGTAGTGCATTGTGTATTAGGGATAATTTGTTAGTAGTAGTAGTGTTAGTAGTATCATTATTATTGTTCTTATTCAAATTATTACTGTTGTTATTATTAAGTAGGTGATTAGTGCTAATGGCATTGTTGTAACTACTCGATTGTGTATAGTAGTATTATTGTTGCTATTATGCCATTATTAGTGATTATTGTTATTGTTATTATTATTGTTCATTATTAATATGGCTCATATCATGGATGCTCCTTATTATGGATATCTTTATTGTATTTAAGTCTCATTATTGTATTTAAGTTGTAGTTTGTGTATAATTGTGCATGGTTGTGTAGGAAAGTGGTAGTAATGTAATTGTGTGCATAGGAGTGTCATCATTTGTAATTACCATCCCAAGTTGGAGGGTAATTTGTAGGAGGGGTTTTGTAGTCATTTTACTATGATGGCATCTTCTAGTAGCCATTTGACTTATTGACACTCTTGGTTAAGTTAGTAAATAGGTAGAAGTTGAGAGGGTGGAATGGGACTTGTATGGGGATTAGAGAGAACTAGATGAGATGAGATCATTCTCCCCTTTATTTTATCTTCATTTCTTTTCTCATCTTCATTTTTCTTCTCTTTTTCATCATTTCCGTTCTCCCCACTCTCTCCTCCATTTTGCTTCACTTTTTCATGGAAACCCCCAAGTTTTCCCTCTACTTTAGAACCCTACTCCAACATGCTTGCAAGTGGGTCTTTTAAGAGCTTGTAAGATGAGTTTAAAGAAGAAGCTTCTTAAGAAAGTTGGAAGCTTTGTGGAGGACCTTGCAAGAGTTTTCATGGAGTTTTCATGGAGCTAGGAATGAGGGTTTTTGGAGGAGTGAAAGCAAAGGATTTGAGATAGGAATCTCTCTTATTCCTCATGTCACTTGCATATCAAAATTCTTGCAAAGAGGGTTCATTTTCATATCAAATTATTGATTTGTTTTCTCTACTTGTTTAATTGCTTTAAATATGCTATCTTATGTTGTGATGTTTGTGAATGATGAATTATGTTGCTATTAATCATGCTCACAAGATCAATTTAGTTCTTTTATTAAGGGTATTAATATCAAGTTGTTGGTTTGAAGGTTGTGATGCAACATGATTCTGTTTCAGATTTCTTACAGAATGACCCCGCGTTCATCTGTGAATAACTCTTATTATAGACTGTATTAGTTTATGAAAAAATATATTTGTAAAGGTTATCAAATTCTACCCCATTTTTATATACAATATCATGTATGTTTTTGCCAACATCTAGGGTTAATAGGGCTTGGACTGTGACATAGCAGATTCTGCTAAATTGGATACCCTTCACCATTCCCCCTCTAATTACTACTGTAGTTACTGCAAATCATGAGTTTTAGGACATTTTGGATATCTACACATTCTAATCTACAATTTCTATGTTTTGCATTTAACCCAGAACTGATTGGAACTGTTGGTAACTAAGTGATTTAGTTGAAGCAGATTTTAGCTTTTAAACAGAATTTCTATCTCTTACCATGTTGGCATCTATAATTTGCATACTCATGTGGATTTTCTGAAAATTGGTGAGTGAATGGAAAATTGATAGATCTACAACTTTTAAGTTGTAAGTTTCCTGAAATTCACACCAGAACTTGCTGATAATAGTCCAGTTTGGAGACTGAATGTTTTTCTGCACATGTATTTCTACTTATGTGTTCTAGTGCCATGTCTTAATGATGTTAGCCATGTTCAAATGATAATAGCCATATGATATCTCATGTTTCTTTGAGAGATTGGCGAGATTGGCTGGGCATATGAAATGCTTGGATGAAAGAAGTGAAGAGATGAGGAAGAATGGGAGTGTTAAGCTCATGTTTTGTTTCATGGTTCACAACCCCACTTCATAGTAATGGCTTTGATAATTGAATGCAAATGTAACATGCTTTGGGATGTTTGGGGTTGTGCATGATGGGGGTGATGAGAGTTGGACTTGCCACTGTTTTATGTGGTTATGGGATGATGAGGAGTGATGTGGTTATGAGATGATGGGCATGGCACGATGTGCATGGCCCACTTTTTAGAGAGAATTGATAAGGCTCCATAAAAGTGTGGCAAGAAGGCTACATCACCTCGGCATGTATACCTCTAGGGTCCCATTGCCATGATGCCCTCTGATGTACAATTCAACATTATGTTGTTATTTCATTATTTCAGTATGCATATGTTGTTTACTTCTTTGCACTTGTTGTTGTTTTGGTTGTTGCTCATATAATTATTGTAACCCCTCCCCTCTTGTACCCACTTTTACCACATTGTGTTCTCATTATTGTGTTCTCTTGCACCCATGTTATTGGCATGCTTTATTTAAATGCATCATTCTCATGTACTTACACGTAGTTGCATAGTAGGAAGTGACATTTGAGGTGGAGTTGGATATCCTACTAGAGTACGCGTTGACATGCTCCACCTTATTTTTCACGTGTTGGTGTTGGAGTTAGTAGCAGCTGGCTGGAGTTGGAGTTAGAGTGGAGGGAGTTGAGTTGATGTGGGTTGGGTAGTTAGATGAGTGTGAGTGACCATGTACTTTTGGAATTGTTTGGGGAGAGTTGTGATGATTGTATAAGATGTATAACATGATGTATAATGGATGATAGTGTATATAAAGATCAGTGTTCTTGTTTTTAGTGTTTCTCTGGTCTCTGTATTGTTTCTGTGTTAAGTGTGTATTGTTCTTGGGAACATTACAGGTACTACCCTAGCAGCGCGCGGTGGCCTGCCGGTTTCTTTTGTATATTTTTCTTTTCTCCCTTCGTAATACTCGCTGCTCTGGAAGAACCTGGGACAGATTCATACCACTCGGGTATCCTGGGGAGTAGGGCGTTACAGCTACTATCATAGATCACCAATTCTAATATATGGCATTAGTAGATATCCTCAAGGTACGTACTATCGTGGATCACGAACCCTAAGTGAATTCATTAACGACCCTAATCAAGCATATAGAATAATTTCTAGGGCAAGTGCCACTATCGTGGATCACAACCCCTAGATGAGAATTCTATAAACTTGAATAGATCAACCACATCACATCCCTTATTGTCCAAATCAACCTAAAAATCACAACTTTACATCTAAATCCTAAAATCCTAGGGCTCATCCATTAGCCCTAGATAGAACTACACGATTCAAATAAAAACAATAAAAACAATGATATCAATAGAAAAAGACATCGTCGCAATGATAAACATCAAAACAATAAGAGAGAGATAGGAAAACAATACCAAACCAATGGAGGCAAAGAGTCTTCTTCAGAAATTTAAGATCAAACAAGGTTCCAAAGCAATAACAATCCAAAGATCTAAACTTTGTCTTCCAAAGGAATAATAGCGACGGCTAAGAGAACACAAAACTCTCTAAAATTAAAACTAATCAACTCCTCCTTAACCAAGGAAATTGAGGTGCTTAATACAAGTGGGTTCGGACCCACAAAAATCGCGCAAAAGCCCAAACTCGGAGAGCCGCTTGACTCGACTGAGTGGCAATGCCACTCGATCCGAGTAGGGCATCTTTGCATCGTCGGCATCATCTTGGGAGATGGTCGCTCGAATCGAGTGGATGGCCCACTTGGTGGAGCAGCAAGGTATGAGAAATGGCCTCAAATCGTCGCTCTGCCAAGTATTCTACTCGACCAAGTCAGATTGGCACTCAGTCGAGTGTGCTTGTATGCTCGGTTGAGCGGCAGTGGCTACAAGAGCTTCACAAATTGACGTTCTGTCGATAATTTGACTCGATCGAGTAGCCTTGCTACTACTCGGTCGAGTGGCTCTTCTTGCTCTCGAATGCAGCTAAGTGTTGAACTCCTTCTTCTTGGCATCACCTTCTCAACCGTGTGAGTGACTCCACTAGGTCGAGTTGGGAACTGGACTTTGGCCTTAGAGATGGCATGCTGCCATATGTTACACTCGACCGAGTAGCTGGGCTACTCGGTCCGAGTACACTGGGAAATGCTGAATAGGCATTGGGCTTGGATGTCTTGCTCTCTTCCATCTTCATATCTCTTCTCCTCCTCAAATCTCCTCTTCGACTAAGTCAAGCACCTTGTAGGCCGTGCCATCGATGCTTCGTATGTCTCAGATGTGTCTATGGTCCAATATATCTCCAAATCGCTCCAAAGTTTCTGAAAATCCACAAATCACTAAGCGAATCAAATATATCGGGAAATACATGATAAAGTATAGAAAAGTTAACATTGGACGATGAAAATGAGAGGAAAATATGCAGTAAAAATATAGAAAATACGGAAACATCATTACTCTTACAATTGGTCCTACTTCTCGCAAAATCCGCATCACAATATCCAACAAGATTAAAAGATGTGGAATAAGGATACCATAATCCAAAATCTAAAGTTCATTTAACATACCGAATAGTTTGTTTTATCAAAAAAGATGTGACTATTTAGGACATGATTGAACATGGGCACACAAGCATAAACTAAACATTATATTAGACCTATTAGATGTCAAATATAATATGCTACCTATCATACCTCGATACATGTGTTCATCCACTTTCTACCCTTTTTCTTATTTGTCCACTGTGGTCATCGTTGCCATGGGGGTAGAGCATTCCTTTACATTGTCAAGGCCGAATTTCTTGACCAATTCCATTGCATATTTCTCTTGATTTATAAAGATTCCTTCCTCATATTGTTTGATTTGCAATCCAAGCATGAATAGTTCTTCCATCAAGCTCATTTCAAATTCCCTAGACATACATTTTCGACGTGTCTCCAAGGATTTGGTCCTTAGGATGATCGTTCTTGAAGTGCCAATCCTTATGGAGATCTTGTGATGATGTAGTATGTTCCTCTTTCTCTCTTGGTGCATTATCATTGTTGTCCATTTTCTCATCGGAATTGTTAGTGTTCAACTCCAACCCTTCAAGTTCACCTACAATTTCAGAAGAATCTGCAGCACTAGAAGGTTCGTTAATAGCACTTTTCTCATTAAATTTAACATGCACGGTTTCTTGGATAGTAAGGGTCCTTTTGTTGAATACTCTATATGATTTGATATGTGGAGAGTATCCAACAAAAATACCATTATCGGATTTAGCATCAAATTTATCCAAGTTATCACTTACTTTCAAAATATAGCATTTGCATCCAAATGGTTTAAAATGTGATAAGTTGGGAGTCAACTCTCTATAAAGCTCATAAGGTGTTTTCTTCAAAATGTGTCTTATTGACATAAGATTCAAAATGTATCAAGATGTATGTATGACTACGGCCTAAAAATACAATGGCAATTTATAATCATGAATCATGGTACTAGCCATCTCTTGCAAAGTACGATTTTTCCTCTCAACCACCCCATTTTGTTGGGGTGTGCTTGGGGCAGAAAAATTATGTGAATAACATTTTGAAGTACAAAAATAATCAAAACTAGCATTTACAAACTCACCACCATGATCACTCCTAACTTTGACTATGGAGAAACCTTTTTCATTTTCAACCTTTTTACAAAACATTTTGAAAATGTTAAAAGTCTCATGTTTGTATGTCAAGAAATAAACCCAAGTGAACTGTGAAAAATCGTCGACAATGACGAAGCAATAATGCATATCACCTAGACTAGCAACCTTTGTGGGTCCAAACAATCCAAATGTATAAGTTGCAATGGCTTAGTAGTAGAGACAACATTTTTAGGGTTGAAACTAATCTTATGTTGCTTACCTTATTGACATGCATCACAAAACTTGTCTCTATCAATGCTAATTTGAGATAACCATCTCACAATTTTCTTACGATCAAGCTTTGAGATTAGGTCCATACCGGCATGGCCTAACCTTTGATGCCATAGCCAACTAGTCTCATGTGATGCAACTAAACATTTTAGATTATTTGAATCACTAAGTTTGATAGAGTATATGTTATTATATGATGTGCCTTTGAAAAGAATATCATCACCATTCAAGATATGTACTTCGTCATTTTCGAAATGCACCTTAAAGCTTATAGAGCATAGTTGACACGCACTTAACAAATTATGTACTAAACTATTTACAGGATTAACATTTTTAATGACTACAAGTGGATGCTTACCAATGTTACCTTTGCCCAAGATTTTGTATTTCTTCCCATTCCAAGAGTTACAGTCCGTACATATTTCATTGATAGCATAGTGATGAGGGATTCATTGCCCATCAAGTGGTTCGAGCAACCGCTATCAAGGTACCATAAGATTTCATCCGGAGCTTGAAGATGCACCTAAAAAAGAAGATGCATTTGTTGGTAACCAAATATTGGATCCACATTTGTTAGTATGATCCATTGGAACCCATATAAAATATTCAAGATAATATCTAGCAAAGCAATCATACATAACATGACCCTTTTAATTGCGATGAAAACATGTAACATTGGCATGTAAAGGATTAGAAAACATGTTTTCGTCATGCTTGAAATATGAAGGGCTTACGTATCTAGCAAAATTCTTTTTCATGGTCTTTCTAGATTTCTTCTTTGTTTGTTTCTTTTTGAATCTTAGACTATGTTTGCTAGTGTTATCGTTAAGCTCATCTATCATTTTATTGAAGATTACTTGGCTACTAGTGAATTTCTTTATGGTAGAGCTAAGGTTTTGGTTTTTATTCTTGAGTTAACTAATCCTAGCTTCTTACATTTTCTCTTTCTCTCTAGTCTCCAATTCACTAGCTATGTTATTTCCTTTTATTAAACTAGACTTTTCTTATACTAGCTCTTTTAGTTTTTCTTCATAGCTAGCTAATTTTTGATTTAAGAATTTCATATCAGATTCTCTAGAACTAAGAGTGCTAATTTTCTCTTTCACGTCCTTGGTTAGATTTGAGTTATCATGCTCTAATATAGCCAATCTTTTATTAGCATTTTTTAGTTCTAGAATCTTAGTCTCTAAGTGGGTTTAGTCAAAGCTATTTATGATCTCTTTTTGTTCCTTCCACTTAATGAAAAGCTTATATCTCTCATGTGTCATACTATATAGTTGCTCTTTTAAGGAAACATGCAATTTTCTTAGTTTAACATATATATAAACCAATTCTTTAAAGAGTTCAACTAGATATTTGTAAGCCTCTTCCATGTTAGAAAACATGTCTTCACTTTTTTGGAATTTTCCATCATCAAAATTGAACTTGCTGGATTTAAAATTTACCTTTGATCTGCCTACCATAAAGCAAGTTCTATTGTCCTCACAAGCATCATCATCTGAAAGTTCTTCGGCATCACTATCGCCACATGCCGCCATCATTCCTTGCTTGGTCGGCTTCTTTCCTTCATTGCCAACCTTCTCCTTTCCTTTGCCCTTTAGAGGAGTGCAATCTGCCTTCAAGTGTTCTTGTTTGTTGAACCTAAAGCACATTGGGATAGAGCTTTCCTCATCATCTCCATCTTTCTTCTTGTTTCCCCACATATTACCGGTTCTTCTCTTATTGTTCTGTAAGAAGTTAGAGAATCCTTTGACAACTAGGGAAATCTCATCATCATCAAACTCATTGATTTCATCGAGCCATTTGATTGCCTTGAAAGCAAGGTTCTTTTTGCTCTTTTCCACCTTATGCGGATTCTCCTCCTTCTTTGGTGCTTCATCACTCAACATCTTCATCTACACTTTGTATACCATCAACTTTCCCATGAGTTGCAAGAAAGTGATGGTTGCTAGATCGTGTGCTTCCTCTATTGTCGTTCTCTTTTCTATCCAGTCACCAAAAAGTGAGTACAAGACTTTTCCCACCAATTCAAAGTGAGTACAATACTTTTCCCACCAATTCTTCCTCTGAAATTTCATTTCTAAGTGCTTTAAGAGGATTCCCAATGCATGCAAAATAATAGAACATAGAGTTAATAGTTTCGTTAGGAAGCATAAAAAAGTTCTCATAATTTTGTAGCAACAAAAAAATACGTGTCTTCTTGACCTCAGTGTCCCTTGATGGGTCACTTCTAACCTAGTCCAAATCTCTTTAGCTATAGTGCAAGAGCAAATACGATTGCATTCAATTTTATTAAGGTCACAATACAAGATGCTTATGGCCTTAGCGTTTAAATTTTCTAATCATTTATTTTCCTTATATTGCTCTGGCATAGGCTTATTGACTAAGGTGAAGCCGTCATTGATAATCTTCCACAAGTCTATATCAATACCCTTGATGTGGATAGACATCATTTGTTTCCAATAACTATAGTCGGTGCCATCAAATAATGGTGATCGAAGATATGCGTGACCTTCTTTTTGGTTATTAGGGTTATTAGAATATGTATATGGAATTTGTGACAAAAGGATCGAAGTTCACTAGACTTTAAGTCCAAAGAAATCCCGCTTTGATACCAATTGAAAAACACACCCTAAAGGGGGGTGAATAGGGTGTAGGCACAAATTAAAAATCAACGCACAAGATTAATCAACCCAAATCACAGAATAATGCAGGAAATGATTTTTCAATGGAGTGGCTCCCTGCCGCTACTCTGATCCCAAACCTTGAGGCGTTTACCCTCTTTTATAATCAAAAAGATAAAAACAAACCCGATCACCCTTGAGGCTTTCACCATACAAGATATCGTTTCAAAGTTTAAGCACAAAGATAGCTTTTGAGTAAAGGTATTCACAAATATGATCTAACACTAAAATAAAAACTAAAAAAGTCACTGTTGTGTAGATCATCCATCAACAAACTCGTAGGCGTAAATAATGCTTGATTCTGACGCTTGTAGAGAAAGATACCGTCTTTTCAGTTTCACGTCTGCAAATCATCCTTCTTCTTCTTATCCGTACCCTTGAGGCTTGGACAATGGTGATTGAAGGATGGGTAGCAAGGATGAAGAATTCTTGAAATTTTGGCTAGATGCTTCAATGCTTTTCTCCAAGGGATGGCTCTCTCTTTTATCTGGGTTGGCTAGTTTTCTTCAATTTAGAACTCTTGATCTTCTAATCTTCTTTCCAATCTTCAATTCAATCTTCAATGGTTTGACATGCCTACATAATTTGGAAACTCCTCTTCAAATTGGTCTTTAAATAGCTTAGAAACTCACCCTAATTGATTAGAGTCAAACCTGGGCATTTTACTGGTCAAATTAGTTAAATTAGGGTTTAACATGAATTCTGATACTCGACACGGTAATGTGGTAATTCGGCACGGTCGTGTTGTGTGAACTTTTGCCTTACTGTAGATTTCATAAAGTCGGTACGGTCGTGTCACGATTTTGCACAACCATGTGACCATCTACACGAGACTTCATAGTTTTCTGTTTATTTTTAGACACGGACGTGCCAGCTTTAGCAGGGACGTGTTGCAAGCTGCTGGAAATCTTTGAAGTTACCTATTTATTTTAAGACACGGTCATGTCATTTCTCGTACAACAGTGTTACTTTTGGCCCTTCATGTACATTTCTTATTCTAATAAGCACAGCTGCGCTACCCTTGTTTTTGCACGTCTTATCACCGTTTGACCTCTGATTGACCTGAAACTTACTAGATAGACAAGTTAGATCCAAATGTCTTGTTTGACACCATCAAAATTAAGTTTTGGCTTTAGTTAGAGGACTAACTTCAGCCAAAAAATCTTGCCAAGATTTGTAAGGGTGTTGATTATGTCGGTGAAGCGAGTGAACTTCTCGAAAATTGACTCCCATGGCTTCATTTCAATATTCTGATATCTATTGACAATGATAGAAATTTTAGAAGACTTAACTTTAGAATTACCTTCAAGTGTGTTCGCAATGTGTGTTTTATATTTATAACTGCAAGCGCACGGTGAGGTTGTAGCGCTAACGGGTCGTCCTCTGGGAGGCAGTCATTGAAATCTCTCTAAGTTTGTTAGCTACACAGTCAATAGGGGGATATGGTGAATAACACGAGAAATTATCAATAAAAGAAAGCACTAGGACCTAGGTATCACCACCAGTGGATTGGGGTTGCAATTGAATTGAATTAACCAATTGTTGGATTCATAGGATTTGGGAGAGGTCGTCTAAGCTAAGGGAATTCTCCTACCCCCCCACTCTCGTGGTGCATGATAGGATATTCCCATATATTATCCCTACCCCCACTGTCGTGATGCTATGATAGGACTACACAACACATATCTATGTCAACTCTCGTTGATGCATCGATATACGTTAGATGCATTACATCCGACGAATATCCTTGATCTTCCTTCTTGCCACTTCTGTAGATTAGGATTTGGATCTACGTTAGGAGGGCTCTAATCGATGCCTAACTCTCGTTAGTTGCATCGATAGTATGGATCAATGTAGGGATTGAAAACCATAGATTAGCCCCAACTCTCTCCGTCAACTAATCTAATTATCCACGAGGGAGGAGATCAATGCACATTGATTATCAACATTTTAACATACCCCAAATCACCAATTATCCAACAATCAATCAACATCTCATTAATTTATATCCATATCCAATGAGATTCAACCCATGGCCCTAGATAGTAAACTACTCACGATCCATGCATGGAAACACGATCAACATCACAAATCTAATAGCCATAGCAATGGATTCAATATAGAAATTTGCAATCAAAAGATCCACAATCACAAGAGAAAAGATAACTATTTTTATTATCAATAGCAAGGTCAAAAACATAATTAACAAAGAGAATAATAAAAGGTGCAGAGGAATAATCAATGAATACAGCTGAACAATATATGAAAAAGATCTGAAAATTATGGCAAAGTGCATCCTTCTTTGCAGAGGAAGAGAAAAGTATATATACTACCCAAAACGTACCCAGAAAAAGCCCAAAACTACCCTGGCGGTGCTAACAAAACCTAGGGGGCCCAAATGTACGCGACCACGTCGTAATCGATGCAGTCGTTTGGCGAGGATGCGTAACTTGGCCCTATTTTCTATCTCCAACGACGTGCTTGGATGGATAACCATGCGACCACATCGTTTGGCAGTTAAGGCCTATGTTTTCGCTTCAAAACAGCCGCGTAAAGTGATTGTTTTGCTTCAGCAGCTCTCGAGATGATGCAGTCGCATCATCATCCAAACAACCGTGTCGAATTGTGTCTTCTTCTCTTTAGCTCTTCAGTGACGCGACCGTTTGGTTTGTATTATGCGACCATGTGGAATGGGAATTGAGCTAAATTGGGGTGTCCTAGCGACGTGACCGTGGGGAATAACCACGTGGTCATTTGTATCTTCTTTTCCTTCTTCCCATTGTGCACTCCGAGCTCCCGTTTGTCATTTTATTTGCACTGTCTCGTCTTTTTCGCGCTCTATAGTTCTAAATTCATTCATTTCACCTAAAACACATAGAATGGACCCATAAAATTAAAACGGAAATAAAAAGGGAAAAATAGGATGGAACGGAAGATAAAATAATGTTAAACATGCATGAAATGAGCGTGTGTATACACACACACACGCACACGCACACACACACACACACACCACTCATCAAAATCCTCCAAGCTAAACTCTTCCTTGTCCTCAAGGAAGACATGAGAGAGTGAAGATTGGAGGTATGCAAGCAAGCATGCAAATGGTGATATGTGACTTTGAGAATTTTTGCAATATCGAGGATATTTAGTGGGTGAATAAAAATTTCAAATTCATGGGAACTAAGCACGCCAATTCCTCTTAGTCAATTAGAATATAATCCTAGGATGTCGTTTCTAGCTCAAATTGTCAAATAATATACCAAGTCATGATCACTCTCACGTCCTAAGATATTTCCTATAATCCGTCTCTAGGTTGATGAGATATGAATCGAAGTTATGCGATGGTCGAGGAAAAGATGAGTATCAGATAATTGGTTATTGATCTAGCGAGTAAGTGGCCATCACAACACAACAACGTTCCTTGATTCATGATATTTCTAATCACACCCATGCTCCTAATTTTCATTGTTTTTTCATTGATTCTAATTGGTTCGTGTAAGGAGGGCTGGATCGATGACTCCTAGATCAGATGATCTTAGGGTATCAGGCCAAGAAGGACCCCTCAGACCTATTAGCTCAAACCAATCCTAATCTTTCTTCGTATGCACTTCCCAAACTAAATCTTTTGGTGCGATGCTTCCCGAGGCACGAGGATCCGGCTATTTGGCGTTGCTGGGAGAACGGTGCAAATCTTATTCTTTTTCTTCTATATACATTTTTTATCTTTTTTTTGAAAGCATGAGTGGGTTTTTAGCGAATCAATCCTCAGTACTATGTGGTGTGGTGTTATCCAAGTCTTAATGGATTATAAGCCATTATATTCAGCTATCAATTTCCAAGATTCATGCATAAAGTGGAATCCTAAGAAAAGCTCAACCTATGTCGGCTTCGAGTACTTCTATCCTAGGGGTTATGAGGATGGGCAAAACTAGCATATTAAATGGGATTTGAAGCTAAAAAAAGTCCGAATCAAATATTCTAATCGACATCGAGGAAATCAAGCGTAAAAGTTAGAAAATGAAATTTAATTCAACACATCACGCATTTAAAGTCTCGATTTCGAAGAATTCTCAAAGTGAATGCAAATATATACAAATGAGTGCATGAAGGTGCAGATTGTATGATGCGAATGAGAATATTTTTGTTGTTTTTGAGTTTTCAAATTTTTATCATTTTTGAATGCGTAACAAGAAGGAAACACGATGCATGGAAAGAGGAAAAAGGAAATGGAAGAGGAAAAGGAAGGGAAAATGAAAATACAAATAAGAATGGGCATGAAATGCTCCTCCCCCATGCTACATTAAGCATTGTCCTCAATGCGGTGCACTCGTAAGGATCTTGAGGTGAAAAGGTTGGGGGAAGGAGATCAAGGTGAATCTCCCCCAAGCTGAAATGAGGTGTGCCCTAGATATGAAAATGAGTGAAAGTTAGGGCCATGTGATATGGTGGAGTGTAGGGGTCAACTCATCAAGCAGTGCCGTCGTCAGGTGGTGGCTGAGTGGGAGATGTGGGTAGCGGTGGTGCATCAGAAGATGGTGTGACTGCAACATCTGTGGATGGTGGTGAAGTGGATGTAGCTACAGTGGATGGAGGTTGTGAAGGTATATGTGTGGTTGGTGGGAGGATGGTGGTGATTCAGATGAAGGTAGTGGTGATGGTGGAGGTGTGGGTAAATGTGGTGCAGAGGTGGAAGGATGTGCAGATGTCAATGGCTGTGATGGTGGTGGCATGAGAAGGAGAGTAGGTACAACTGTGGGATAATGTTCCTAGGTGTAGTGCCAATGATAGACATCATCAAACTGCGACTGTAGGGTCGTAACAATGGACATGAGGCCGTCTACGGAGGATCGAAGTGTGGTCAGGGAGTTAGTCATAGTGGTCCTGAGGTTATGAAAGGCCTCCTTCACTCATGTGAAACGCTCGTGAGTGGAAAAGGGTGGAGGAGGAGGACCAGTGTGGCTAGTACCCTTGCCATGTGAGCGAGATCTCCGTGAAAAATGTCAAAGGGGTGTAGGTGGTGGAGGCCTGACGGGGCCTAGCTGTGTGGCAGCAGGATCAGTAATGATATAGTCCTGAACGGGATGAGGCTGGGCCTGTGCAGGCTGATGAAAAGAAGGATCTGGTGGAAATCTCAACTACACAGCACCCTCGGTGTGAAAATGATCGGGGTTGGGAAGTATGGTGTAGAGGTGTGTAGGATCCCATGAAGCCATAAAAACTTATCGTCCTCAATGGCTCTAATCATGTGCATATTGGTGAGGACGAAGAGGTCCAGAGAAGTGGGGCCAGGAATGGGGAGCATGGTGGGTGTGATCTTAAAGGAAATATAAGGCAGCATGTCGATAACTTTGATAAACACTCCGCAGAAAATCTTAGAGTGTGGGCAACTGAGGGTGTGTAAAAAATCTGCGGTCCAACCAAGAGCTGGCAAGAATGAGGTAGCATGGTGAAGTGGTACCGTCAGTATGAACTCTATGGGGTTTTGTTGTGGCCCATAGAATGAAGAGCTCGTCTTGTGAGACTTGTCATGTCTCCAACCTACGGAATATAGAGTTGGCAATGATACGGTGCACCAGTAGAAGGCATGGATGGATAATGCAAGATGCCTTCACTCTGGTGATAGGAAAAGGAGAGAGGCCAGTGATTTGCTCCCAGAAAACATTCTGGTCATACTCATCAGGATATGGTGTGAGATGTATGATGGCATCAGAGATGAGAGCGGTGTACCAGTGAAAGAGAGGGTTCAAAGAGTTGGTGGACATGCCATAGTCCTTGTTTATCAAGTGGAACGAGAACCCAGAAGGTTGGTGTCTAAGAGAACTCAGAAAATCTATGGTGAGTCTCTTATAAGTTCGTGCCTCACACACTAGAAACTTAGCCCACCCTATGTTATTAAGTAGGGTCCGGACACCCTCGATAAGTCCTAGTGAATCAAGAGTGGGTATGCTCTGGAACCTAATGGGTACAATGACTCATCGAAAAAGGGATGTGAAAGTGTTGCATTTACGTTCGTCAACGGAAATGATTCATAGGATGTCAATCTGTGGTGGTGCGATAGTTGGTGGTGCATCAATAGATGTGGAAGCCACATCAGTGGACGTATGTGCACATGTGTTTCTCCCTTGGGGTGATCTCTCACGTGTGGGTGCCAAACACTTTCTTCGCTCTCTTGGAGGCATGGTGTGGGTGTAAAGTATGATCGTGGGTGAAATATGTGTAAGCCATAAAGTGTGCACAAAAGTTGAATCCCGTGAAATTTAACAAAATTAGCGAGCTATTGCAATTTTTTTAAGAAAAGGAAGGTGTATACCCAAGATGGCAATGATCCTCGCTGATTTGCAGCCACCAGCCTCAATCAATGTCCTGAAGATTCCCTTAAGGTCCATCGAGGGATTCCAAGCCTTGAAGAAGCCCCGCACCGATTGGATTCCCAGAAAATCTCCGACATGATCGCGTTAGGGTTTTAGTTGTAGGTTATTTTGAGTGGGATTGACGGTGGAAGGTGAGTTTGATGGTGGAGGGTTGGGGATATGATTTTGGAGAGAGGGAGAGGGATTGGGAGTGTTTGTGTTATCGGTGATGGATAGATTTGAGAGAAGAAGTTGAAACGACAGACGAAATTGAGCGTAATACGATAGAGTTGGGGTGGAGTGATTAGATAGACAGGCGACGCGATTGTCTTAAACGGTCGTGTCGTTTGGCATAAGGTCGCATCGATTGTAAGGATTAGAAATAAACGGGTTTATGAACGACGCGGTCACGTCGATGCCATATCGACCGTGTCTTTAAGAATTTTTGGTGCCCCAGAAGCTTGATCAACGCGGTCATTTTGAGATTTACGCGACAATTCAATAAATCTCCTATAAGAAAACAGTAAGTTGGTATACTTATACGGTCGCATCTTTTGGGTTAAACAACAGCGTAAATGATGGGATTTTGGTGGATTTTGGCTTATAATTTTTGATAACGACACGATCGTTGCAAGATGTCTAAACGACCACGTAGATGATGGAAGATGAGTAAAAATTTTGGTCTTAGAAGTTGGTTCGAAGCGGTCGTTTCAAGAAAAATTAAATGGCCGCGTGCAGGGTGAAATTTTGGCTCAGAAAGTCAGTAAGGTCACATACCTTAAACGAATGCATCGTTTGGGCGAAACGACCGCATCGTTTAGGCTCTCCTTAGCGTCAATTTTCTCCCATTTTGCTTCGTTCGACGCGGTCACATGTGTTTGCTCCACATGGTCGCGTCGAATGGTGATTCTGCTTCTCTCTAAGCTCTTCAGCATGCGGTCTTGTCGTGTATCCCACACGACTGCTTCTATCCCTCATGCATTGAAAAACTTGGGATTATATTCTGGGGCATTGGGTTTTATGCAATCAAACTTTAAGCTATCCTAACTATGATTAACAATGAAGATAAAGACTAGAATAAAGCCAAGAACTTGGGTTGCCTCCCAAGAAGTGATTGTTTTAAGTCTTTAGCTTGACTCCCTTTTTGTGTGTTCATGGTGGCTCCAAGGTGGAGAGCGTTAAAATTTCTTTCTCTCCAATGGGACTCTCGTAACGTAGTGCTTCAACCTTTGCCCGTTGACCTTAAAAGGGGTGTCTCTCCCAATTACTTCGATGGATCCAAATAGGAACACTCGTGTGACCATGTATTGACCAAACCATCTTGATCATAGCTTTCCCATGAATAACTTTAGTCTTGAGTTGAAAAGGAGAACCACATTGCCTTCCTTAAACTCCCTCTTTGTGATGTGTCTGTCGTGCCACCGCTTCGTCTTTTTCTTGTAAATGTGGGTGTTTTCATAGGCGTCGAGTCTGAATTCATCCATCTCGTTCAGCTGCACGAGGTGACACTCTTGTGTGCTCTTGCTATTGTAGTTTAAGTGTTTGATATCACAATACGCTTGTGTTCAAGTTCCACCGGAAGATGGCACACCTTTCCATAGACTAGACGAAACATGGAAGTTTTAATTGGAGTTCTGTAAGTAGTTCGGTAGGCCCATACTGATTCATCCAATTTTAGTGGCCAGTCTCTTCTCGAATTTGCTACAATATTTTCCAATATATTCTTGATCTCCCGATTGGAAATGTCTAATTGGCCACTTGTCTGAGGGTGATAAGTGAGTCCATCGAGATGACATATTTCATACTTCCTCAGGAGGGCCTCAAATTTATTTTCGATAAAATTCTTCCCTCCGTCGCTAATGACCACTCTCGGGAGTCCAAATCTGGGGAATATATTTCTTTTGAAGAACTTGGCAACCATCAGTGCATCATTAGTTGGTGAGGCTATCGCTTCGACCCACTTAGAAACATAGTCCACTTCGACCAATATGTATTGGTTTCGAGGCTAGACAGAAACGGTCCCATGAAGTCAATTCCCCAGACGTCGAACACCTCTATCTCCAGGATGTTATTCAATGACATTTCATTCCTTATGGAGATATTTTCTACTCTTTGACATTTGTCACATCCCTTAATGAAGACATTCATGTCTTTAAACAATGTGGGCCAGTAGAAACCACACTGAAGAATTTTCGTTGCAGTCTTCATTGTACATGCATGCCCTCCACAATATAGGTTCTGACAGTGCGATATGATAGATGTCACCTCACTTTCCCGTATGCATCCCCTAATAATCTCATCACTGCAAGTTCTGTATATGAGTGGATCATCCTAAAAGCAGCTTCGAATGTTAAGCAAGAACCTCTTGCTTTGCTGCGGGGCTTTGTCGTGTGGCATGAAACCACGGACAATGAAATTCACAATATCAGCAAACCATGGGGTTTTGGCTAGGGCGACAGCAAATGGTTGATCATCTGGGAAGGAGTCGTCTATCGGTAGAGAGGTGTTTGGGTCTTCATAAATGAGTCGCAATAGGTGATTCGTAACTACGTTCTCGACACCCTTCTTATCTTAAATTTCCAAATCAAATTCCTGTAGCTAAAGGATCCATCGAATCAATCGTCGTTTGGCATCATTTTTGTTTAGCAAGTACTGGAGAGCGGTATTGTTGATTTGTGGTAAATATTACATATTTAACACCTCATTTAGACTTATTTTGTGCATATATGGTACGTCCAGCCGTATTTTGAATATCATCATTTATTAGAGACTTCATTTGATTTAAGCACAAAACAGAATTTTATTGAGTATTTGGCATTCTCATATTTTTCTTGCAAAGATTTCAATCTCACGAATCCAACGACTATTTATGAATATTTTCTGAGATCTATGCTAATTACTACGAATTTTTTGTAATATACTGTTTCCGTATATACAAGTTTAATGTGTGTATTTTTGGATATATTTGTACGTATGAAAGTTGTGGGTATTTCATGAATTTTCCATAATTTTCTAATAATTAAATTATTTTTAAATAAATTTTAGAACATCATTTGAATTATATAAATGAAGTATTTGGATGAAATTCTATGTATTAGTATGGTATGGACTACTAATGATGTATTTCTATTTTAACTAAAAAGGTAAAATTTGGAAAATCCTTAAAGGGACACATGGCCTATTAGGTGTCCTTGGCATAATCAACCTTTAACCATAGCTTGGCACCTAATGCAACACTTGGCTAGCCTAGCTTAAAAGAAGGTGATGATATGGAGAAACTTTAAAAGGAAAAAGAAAAAGAAAAGCAAAGTTTGTTTTCATCCCATCACTTCCCCTCCATGGCCGAACCAACTTCACCCCTTGCACCTCCCTCCACCACCATGGCCGGTCACCAAATTCACCTCCATTGTCCACTTCTCTAGGCCGAACCAACCCTTCCATTTCTTTAATCAATTCCATCTCACAAACCCTATTTTGGATGCATGGAGCTTGAAGGAGAAGCTTGGAGAAGAAGAAGCTAGGAGGAAGGCTAAAGCTTGAAGAAGGAGGATTATCTTGATGTAGGATTCTCACAACTCTAGTTAGGAGCCATTTTTAGAGTGGGATAGAAAGCGATAATTTCATTAGCATTAATTAATCAACGGGTCTAAGGAAATTAGGATTAACACTCACATTTGTGTTGGCATGCTCTAGTTTATATTCTTGTAAAGACTAATGCTAGACACATTATCAATTTGGTAGCTTGCTCTATGAGTATATTATTGGCATGCCCTATGTTGTTAATGTATGTTGTTATGCCACAAGTTGTAGTTAAGCCTCTTTTTAATATGCAATGTTCATTAAGTAAGTTGATACCATTAGTTATGTTAATATGTTTCACAATATGCTCACAACATGGGTTACAACATGGTTTACAACATGCTCACAACATGGTTTACAACATGGTTTACAACATGCTCACAGTATGGGTTACAACATGGTTTGCAACATGGTTTGCAACATGCGCACAACATGGTTTACAACATGAGTTAAATGTTGTATGTTATGACATTTTTCATGACATCCTAAATATTGTATGCTAGTGTAGTAGCTTCATTTTATTAAGTATGTCATCTTTTGCCATATGCTAGTGTTGTAACTTCGTTATGTAAATTGTAGCTTCATTATGCAAGTCGTAGTACATTGAAATGATGATATATGTTGTGGTATGATAGACATGGTGATGGGTATGCCCTTTAGTGTGCATGATCTTGAGAATGAAATGGAAATATGTTGTGGTGAAAGAGACCACTTGGAAAATTTATGGATGTGGAAATGATATGTGTGCAAAAAAATAACAGAAACAATGAATTTGTTCCATGAAATGAGAGTGAGGAAGAGCGATAAGAATATGGAGCCTTTAGTCCATTTTAAAATGGGTGAAGCTTCAGATGTGGGTTTTGGGGGAGAACACGTGTAAAGAGTAGGTCTTAAGGAGCGGACAGATGATAGATGTCTCACTCGCTTGTCACTCCCAGAAGGGGGAGTTGACTAGAGTTGGATAGGCCGGTGGTGTACTTGTGATGCAACATGCGATAATTGATGGTTTGCTCCGTTTGTCCCAATAAAAACCGAGATGATAGATTGTCTCACTCCCGTACCTTGCTCTGTTCGGGTACGGAGTTACGAGAGGCCAAACAATTGCTCATGTTATTGGTTGAGGTACCACTTTTCACCCAACCTGGGTGAAGTCCTGCTCCTTAATTGTCCTATTATTTACACGTGTTCCCAAACATGTAAATTGATAATCTAAAGTAATTGTCTTTCAAATGTAAATGTTGTTATCTCATGTTCATGTGTTCCTCTATTTTGCTATCTCATGCTGACTTGCACCTCTGTTTACTTTAATGCTACTACCTCATGTCAACATGTTCCTATGTTACTTTCTGCCCTTGCATGTTATAATATGGTTACTTATGCATGTTTTACAAGGTCTTCGTAATGCTTTGATCTCATGTCGTTGATACTTTTATATATGCATTGTGACCATTACTTGTTAGACCACCCTTCTTAGATAGGAAGTCCCCTTGTAGTGTGAGAAACTCTGAGACTGGTCCCTGTTGTGCTTATATTTTCCATATTTTTACCATGCATTTTCATGTCGTTTCGGTCGACCGTATACATATTTTCATATTATATCGCACTTTTCTCGATATTCTTGATCCTTTTGATGTTTTATGTGTTTTCAAGGAATTTGGCGAGATTCGGAGCGATATGGGGTTCTGGGCACAACCTCGACGCCAAAGCTTACTTCGCCTTGCCACGACGACCCAAGGAGGCCAAAGAAGCAAGGGAGAGGAGTAGGAAAGAAGAGAAGAAGAGAAGAGAAGAGATGAGAAGAGAAGAGAAGAGGAGAGAAGGAGTTTCCAGATCGCTTGGCCGAGCGCATCATGCGCTCGGCCGAGCTGTGATATGGCAAGGATGCATCTTCGGGGTGTTCGGCCGAGCTACAAGCTCGCTCGGCCGAGCAACCAGTCCGCTCAGCCGAGTGACCAGCCCGCTCGCTTGAGCTAGCCGTCAGGAGAGCCCATCAAATGAAGACTTGGGGCTCTAGAAATGTTGGATTTAATTTGCTCGGCTGTAACGACCCCAAAATTCGTATACGTGTATTTATACGTATTTTTGAGCGTATATATGTGCGTACAAATTTTTGGGGAATCCTTATGTACTTTATTTAATTTTGTCAAGCTAAAAATTATTTTTAAATAATTTAGTATGACATATGATTTTTATTAAATAAAATATATGGTTGGAATACTAATGCCTTGTTGAGTATTAAGTATTGTATGTGTATTAAGTGGGTATAGTTATTTTTCTAAAAACAAAATCCTAATTTTTCCTAAGGGACACCTCCACCTTTGATGTGTCAAGATATCCTTGATCCTTACCTAACCTAAGACTTGGTGGCATGCTTAGAGGATTTTAGGGAGATGAGGTGGCTACTCTAGGAATTAGAAAGAAAGGTTTCATTCACTCACTCTCTCCCCAAGATCAAGCTGAATTCATCCGTTCCCCTTACTCTTAGACTTTAGGGAGGCTGAGCACCCGTAGGGCTATGCCACCCTCACTCTGCACACCCCCGTAGCATCCATGTCGTCGTTTTGGTGCTGTTGCTCATTTTGGGAGCCTGTGGAGGAGAAGAAGGATTTAGAGAAGGAGAAGGTTTGAAGAAGGAGGAGCCATGGGGATTTGGGCTACCCCCTTGTCTCTCATCACCCCTAAGGTAGGATTCCATCTCCAACTAGTATTAGAGTTGCATGTTCAGTTTCATAAGAAAGCTTGCATCTTTATTTATCCAAGATAACTCATGCACCGTTCATATATCTTGAGTTTGTATGGTTTTGTGCGTTGAGCAATCCTGAGTTTTGTAAGGTTGTGTGCGGTGAGAAATCTTGAGTTTTGTATGGTTGTGCGCGGTGAGCAATCCTGAGTTTTAGGTGGTTCTGTGCGGTGAGCAATTTTGGACAGATTTACATGCTGATTGTTCTGATTAGTCCTTCTAATCTAGACTTGAGTTCGCTCAGAAACTTTTATGGCCTAAAGATTTGACTGTTATCTATATAACTTTCATGTTTAGAACATTTGTTAATTCAGATTGCAATTAAGAGTAAAAATTCCATCTTTACAACATATCAGAATTTAATCCAGTCTGTACACAGTTTGGCAAAACGTAGATCAGTCCCTGCATACTCCATAGAATTTGATGAACTTAGTCTCGTTGGAAAGATAACAACTTTTTCTCTAACTTTCAGTGAGTGCACATTTTCGAGATTTTAACTGTAACATGTCCTAAACTAGCAATCTTTACAGATCTTAGAATCTGTCTGAAAAACAGATCCGTCGGGTCTTACCAAACAATTCACCATAAATCACCCAGGTCATATTTCTGCATGAAAATTTATAGGTGAATCCAGAACAACAATATCTACAACTTTCATTTGTATTGTATATGCATGTTTGATACAAAATTATGGAGTAATGTGCTTCTTAATGTAACTGTTCTGCTTTTCTAGCAAGCTGAAAGATTTGAATGTTGTTTTAGGTTCTTTTGGGGTTAATCTTGCCATTAGTGTTCTTAATTGTTGCTGTTATATGGTAAGATGTGGTTTATGTTCTTGACACATGCAAATGATGATGTGAATATGGTTATATGTTTCATGTATATTATGAGAAATGAGAAAGGGAATGCACAAGGTGATGCATGTCCCAAATATGTGATGAACTGTGCAAAGAAAAGAAATGGAAAGTGTTATGTTTCATGAAAATGACTAAGTCCTCTTAAAGGAGGGTGACATGGGGTTTGGGGGGAACACGAGTAAATTAAAGGAGTTAAGGAGCGGACAGATGATATGAATTCTCACCCACTGTATCACTCCCGGAAGGGCGAGTTGAAAGGGTTGGAGAGGCCACTGGTGTACTCGTGATGCACCATGACGGTAACTGATGGTTTCGTCCGTTTGTCCGACAGAAAAACCAAGCTGGTCTCGCTCCAGTACCTTGCCCCGTTCGGGTACGGAGTTGCGAGAGGCCCCCTCCGGTGCTCGTGTTGCTGGTTGGGGTACCACTTTTCACCCACCCTGGGTGAAGTCCGACTCCTTAGCGTTCTACGATTTACCCGGGTTCCAAAATGCTAACCAATGGATTAATTGTTAACCCTTATTATTCTTGTAGCAATGGCAAATGTATGTGTTGTTTACTTGTGTTTCTTTACTATGGTTCTTTTATGTTGTATACCATTGTTGTACACCTTGCCTGTTGCACGTGCACGCTTTCACATGTTCATAACTATAGTTGTTACTTCCTTTACTACAGTAGATGTTTATGCCATGACATACACTCTGCCTGCTCACGTGCACCCTTTCCACACTTCATGTAAGGACTAGTTGAGATATGGAATTCCTACTGGGTCACGCGTTGACGTGCCCCACCGTTGACTTTTCAGGTTCAGGTGTTGGAGTTGGTTGGCGGTTATGAGGTGGAGCAGTGGAGTTTTGTGGATGAGTTAGGTTGGGATGGCGAGGGGTAAGGTGAGGGTGTTTGTACTCTTGGGATTTTGTTTGGATGGTAACTAGATGATGATGATGGATGTATGTACAGATGATGATGTATAGAAATCAGACCTTCTTTGGGTTTAGCTGTTATACAGTTTCCCTCTGTGATTCTTTCTGTGTTTATGTTATTGGTTGTTTGGTTGTGCTTTGGAAACATTACATGTACTATCCCAGCAGTGCACAGTGGACCTGCTGCTTGTGTTTGTAATTTTGTATTTTCTTCGTAGCACCCGTCTCTTTGGGAATACCAGATACGGATTCGTACTTATCGGGTATCTCGAGGAGCGGGGCATTACATCGACCGAGCGACATGGCGCTCGGGCGAGCGACTCAACTCGCTCGCCCGAGCGGCCCCCTCCCGAGTGCCAAGCAGAGCGATACACAAGGCACCGCTCGGTCGAGCGAATACTGTGCTCGGCCGAGCGGTATGTCGGCAGACTCCATTTTAACTTAAGTTAATGGGGTTTAGGTTGATTTTCTTGTAAAACCTGAACCCAAACTGTTTTGTATAAATAGTGAACATTTTTTGGAGTAGGTTAAGCAGTTTTTCCTATAGCAATAACCCTTAGAGCTATTTTGGGAGCTCTCATTTGGTAATTTCTTTTGCAATCTATTTCTTTATTTGTGGTTGGATTTGTTGATTTCTTGACTATTGCTCTCATTTCTCTTGCTCTCTCTATTGAAATCGATTTCATGCAATTTGACCGGTTGGATATGTCTAACTCTATTGCTACTGTTTTTAGAGATTTTGCCATGTTAGAGTAGTGGGTTTCTAGGACTTAGGGACGGTCCCTAGGATCCTAGGGATCAGATTTTAGGTTAGACCCATATTGGATCAATCTTGGGTTGCCATATGGTGGTTTGGACAAGTGTTTTGGGGGATTGGCCTTAGGATCAGATTATCGCGAAGGCGGCTCCATATCCTAGGGAGAATCCCCACGAATTTGATTTGGGCTTAATAGCCATTTCTAGGGCTCGTGATCACGAGAGTGACTCGAGAGCTAGGGGTACCGCTAACCCCCAATCTGCTAGTTGGTGACTGCGAGAGCATGCCGATTTCTAGAACCGACCATATGATAGCGTCGCAACCCGTAGATCACGAGAGTAGATACAGAGTTGTGAGGCGGGACCAAGTGTTAAGCTTAATGCATGCATCCCCGTGTGAAACCGACTGCGACAGCACGGTTTCGTATAGGGATGCGTTAGACGAGTAGGAATAACGAAAGTTAAATACTCGTTCTCATCTACGGATGTGACACTCCTAATCTAACCTATCGTCCGACGTAGGTCCATTTACCTAGCATCCGTGACCGAGGGCCTAGCAGGGAATCCTGAAAGCCTTAGATGTTTAAATTCTTAGTTAACTCTCGACTTTCACAATCAATCAATCAATCAATCGTGACAACCCCCCGACCACATACTCTCCTCCTTCCATATAAAGCTAAGCGTTAAACCATCGCCTCCCAGAGTTCGACAATCTTTCTATACTATAGCGCACCGTGCACTTGTGAAGATTTGCACCCCTGTGGTGCAAACCCGGGGACCGAACAAGTTTTTGGCGTCATTGCCAGGGAGGCAACGGTTTGCTTTAGCTTTTGGTTGGAGAGGGTTGGTTTCATCCACACTTAACACCGCACCACTTCTTTTTTTATTTGTCTATTTTTCCTTTTATTTTTATTATTCTCTTATTACACTCTGTTCTCTTTTTTGCTAACGAGTTCCACGATTTTCTTGAGTGCCTCTATTTTGCATGCAGACATGTTCTCAAGGAGGAGAAAACCTTATACACTTTGATCCTGAGATAGAGGCTACCACAATGAGACTCGCAGCAGAAAAAAGGAGAAGAATAGCGATGGCTGAGACTTCCATAGGACCGCAACCTCTCGTTCAACCAGAATTGATCCGGGATTTCAAGAGGCCCGGCACCGCCTTGGCTTCCTCCATGATAGTACCGTCGATTCGAGGGGGGAACTTCGAGTTAAAGACAAGGCTCATCCTGCTGGTGCAACAGGACTGCTTCCACGAGCTCTCACATGAGAACCACAGTCACCACGTGGAGGCATTCTTAGCCAAGTGCTCCACATTCCTAATGCACGGGGGGCAATAATGATGCGATCAGGTTGCGGCTTTTCCCCTTCACCTTGAAGGATAAGGCCCATTATTGGCTGACGTCCCAAGCGCCTGGAACCTTCACGACATGGGAGCAACTGGTGGAGGCCTTCATCACCAAGTACTTCCCCCCTTCGAAGATGCTGCGTCTTCGAAACCAAATCACAAATTTCGAGCAAGGGGGCCAGGAGTCTTTGTATGAGGCCTGGGAATGATACAAGGATCTCCACCATTAATGTTCGAACCATCGCATCGCTATGTGGGACCTGGTCCTATCTTTCTATAATGGAATGCGTTCGGACACAAGGATGATCGTTGATGCTATGGCAAATGTGGCCATAATAGGGAAAGAGCTAGCTGAAGCCATGAGGATCCTTGAGGCCACGGCAGCCAACAACCAACATTGGAGGGACGAAAGCTCCACCCTAACTATTGCCAAGGTCCCAGAAGGAGGCCGGAACGAAGTCAGCGAGGCAGCTATTTTTGATGGCTGTCTCGAATCCCTTACACAGCAAATGGCCAGACTGGAGCACCGACTCGACGATAGACCCAGCTTATCCCCCACCAACACATATGTCGCATACAAGAGGTGCACAGATCAGGGACCCAATGGCAGGACCTACTCTTACCAGGCACCTCCTGCAACAACAGAGGAGGCTAACTACACCTCCAATGACAGAGGAGGAAACATGGGAGCCTACGGGAACCCGTCCTGGAGAAACCACCCTGGTTTCCAGTACGTGAATAGCAGCAGAGCACAACAGCAACCTCATCAGCAGCAACATTATCAGTAGCAACAACAACAGTATCAGTAGTAGCAGCAGCCACATCAGTATCAGCAGCAGCAGTAGTAGTCTGGACAGAGACCATATGCCCCCTATTGACCGCCAGGGTACTAGCAGTAGCGTCAGCAGCAGCTAGCTTTGCCCGCTCATCCTCCAGCTTAGTAGAAGTCCTCCTTAGAGGCCACCTTGGAGAGATTCATCAAGGAGCAGGCAAAGCTCAATCTAGACCATGCGGCACGCAATAAGGAACTTTTCACTATGGTGGACCAGTTGAAGGAGAAGCTGAGTAAGATGGCCCGGTCCCAAGGCAAGCTCCCCGCTCAGTCAGAGAAGAATCCCAGGGAGAGTGCATGTGCCATCACCACCCATAGCGGCCTATCGACGATGGATCCAGAGCCGCCGGTGATGATTCCTACAGCTGCATCACCCGAGGAGGTGGTAGATGGGCTCCCACAGGTTACAAATGGTGGAGATATTGATGCTGAGGAGCAGCCTATCATCGTTGAGAGATATGGCCTTCCCGTGGTGGGAGAAGTGATTAAGGAAAAGGCAAGTCCCATGAAGAATCCTAAGTGTCGCCCCGCTCCAGTTCCATTCCAGAGTAGATTGGCTAAGACCAAAATGGCAGAGAAGTACGCCAAATTCATAGATCTTCTGAAGGGAGTGGAGCTGAATATTACGTTCATGGACGCCCTCACAGAGGTACCCTCGTATGCTAAGTTCCTTAAGGAACTAATCTCGGGGAAGAAGAAACAGAGCAGGTTTTGTTGGCAGAGCAACTATCCTTATTTCTAAGAAGCAACAAGATGCCAAAGAAGCTCCTGGATCTGGGGAGCTTCACCGTTCCTTGATCCATATGTTGCGTACCCATCAGGAGGGCCTTAATAGATTTGGGGGCAAGCATCAGCCTGATGCCCTTGTCCATCTTCCGCTGCCTCAACACCAGGACGGAGTTAGAGCCCACAACCATGACCATCCAACTAGCAGATAGGTCAGTGACGCACCCGGTCTGAGTGGCTAGGGACGTCGTCTTACAGATTCCCAATAGGGTGAGTGTTGTTGGATATGGAAGACGTATGTACACCATTGTGGGGGATGTACGAGGGAATACGGACCTCGAACGTCGCGCACACGAAGTCGTATGCAAAGTGAATCTGTTCCCTTGCGGAGAGGATCTCTGTATGAGTGGGAAAGTCGCATTATATATGCATAAATGCATGCGACATATGGCTAATAAAGGGGGAATATCTTAAGCTTATGTTGTACCATGCATATGGTACAACTTAAGCTTATAATGTGCCATGCATCATGGTACACCTTAATTAAGTTGTTCCAAAGGAACAACTTACCCTAAAATAACTACCTTGGGGGCTATAAATAAGACCCAAGGGTAGCCATTTTCCTTACACCATTTGCATGAAATTCATGCATGCATCTTCTTCATAGCGAAGCTCTGCAGAAATATTTCCTCTCCCTCCATCCAAGTTCTTAATCTAAAATAGAGATTTAGATTGTGGATTAGTAGCCTTACTCCGTTCGTGAGAAGACTCGATCCGTCGTGGCGAATCCGAAGGCAAAGTTCCGAGACTACCGCTCCGCATACGCTAGCGTAAGTCTCCACTTTAGTTATCGATCCTAACTCTGTTTTGGCAGGATCCTTCATTGGTATCAGAGCCATAAGGGTTCGCCCCGGTCAAACCAACGCCCCGTCGAAACTATGAACGAGTCGTTGTCTTTTTCACGAATGGGTCTCCTACTATTACGGATATAGTAGTAACGCTTCGTGACGGAGAGAACGCAGCGGTTGTTCTTTTCACGTTAGGGTCTCCTATCATTACGGATATGGTAGGAACTCTCCGTGACAGGAAGAACCGACCGTTCACGTAGTATGTTATTTTTCATTTTTGGCACACGGCCATTAGGAAATAACTAATTTCTCGACGAACGGGTGCTTCATCGACGAACGGGTGCTTCATCGAGGAAGATGATGGTAGTTATTTCCATCGGGTAAGAGGAAAATTTGGTGCATGTGCACCATGGCCAAATGGGCTATGAAGGCCATGCACCCCCTCTCCCCATGCGGAGGGGGTTGGTTACGGCCAATAACCACAGGCGACCACCCCATCAAGGGGGAGGAATGAGTGCGGCAACCCCATTTAAAGGGGGTGGCCGGCCATGGCCAAAGGGGCCATGGCCGGCCAACACCAAATGGCCTTGGCCATGACCGGCCATGGCCAAGCCATGGCCGGCCATGGCCAGGCCGGCAGTGGCCGGCCAAGGCCAGGCCGGCAGTGGCCGGCCTTGGCCAAGCACTGCCGCCCAGGCCGGCCCTGGCAGTGGCCAGGGCCAGCCCTTGGCCAGCCTGTCGGCCCTGGCAGAGGCCAGGGCCGGCGCCCTGGCCTCAGGCCAGGGCCTGGCCGAGGCCAGGGCAGGAGCCCTGGCCCCGGCCAGCGGCCTGCCGGCCCTGGCAGAGGCCAGGGCCGGCGCCCTGGCCTCAGGCCAGGGCCTGGCCGAGGCCAGGGCAGGAGCCCTGGCCCCGGCCAGCGGACAGGCCGCCCTGGCAGAGGCCAGGGCAGCGCCCTGGCCTCAGGCCAGGGCCTGGCCGGCCCTGGCCGAGGGGGCCAGGGCCCTTGGCCGGCCAGGTCAGAGGCCCTGGCCGGCCCTTGGCCAAGCCTCGGCCAGGGCAGAGGCCCTGGCCGGGAGAATTTGCATTTCGAAAATTGGTCGACCAATTTTTTGTTTTTGGTCGACCAATCTGGCAGAAGGTCTGGGTCGACTGCAAATTTGTCAACTGACCCATACAGGGTGACAAAAGGCATTAGTCAAACTCGAATGTGTCGATTAGCCCATACGGGGCTAACCACAGTGCCGACTAGTTCATACGGGACTAACGTTTTAATGAAGTTTTTCATTGGGCTCTACTCCTTGAAGATTAGCCATAGTGCTCTACTTCATGCGAGATTAGCCATGTCATTGTGCTCTACTCTACGGAGATTAGCCAATGTACTTATGACGTTGTGCTCTACTCTACGGAGATTAGCCAACGTGCTTTCAAATTTTTTGGAAAAGATGTTTTCAAATAGGTTATGTCCCGTCCTTAATCGGGATAGCGCAATTTAGAATTCCAAGTCCTACCACGATCCGGCCATGGTTATCTAACCCATGGGTGTGTAGAACAGGTCTCGTGGCTTGGCAATTGTTGCGTTAAAATTCTTTGCGCTAATTCTCACCTATTCTATTTTTGAAAGATATGTTTTTCAAAGTAATTTTCCGCTGCTAATACCATACGGGTATTATTTCTGATTTCTTTTTACTTGAGATAAGTAAGAGGGATACTTTGAAAGTTACTTCTAGATGGTAGTTGGGAACGTAGTGAACTTCTCGATTCTAGAGTAACATTTCAACGCATCCAAGGAACTTATCAAGTGTTTAAAGAATCGAAACTTTATGCATAGAATTTTGATCGTGTTTTTCATTCTCTTTGCAGTTTTTTGAATCGAAAATGTCTACCGCATCTAAGAATATTGTCGCAGAGATTAACAAAGGTGAAAAGCTCAACGGCGACAATTATAAACTTTGGTCAATAAAGATCCAATATGTTTTGGAGGAGCAAGATGTGCTCGAAACACTCCAAAACATAATGGTAGAACCTGAGTTGGGCAATACGGCCCAACACAAGAGGGACCGGGAAGCTTATGACACTTGGACTCGAAAGAACAAAATAGCACGCATTACGTTACTGTCCGCGATGGACAATGACATAATGCGTCTATTTCGGGAATTCGATCTAGCCAAAGACATATGGTCTGAGCTAGAAGTAAAGTTTGGTGGAACTTCGGTTACCAAACTCCGCTCCTTGAATATTCAATTTGATTCGTACAAGATGCGGCGAGATCATTCTATGAAAAAGCATCTCCGCCACATGGCGAATCTAATATCTGAATTAAAGGATGCGGGTGTTACGCTGTCTGACGAACAGCAGATCCAAGCAGTCATTCGTTCACTCCCAGATAGCTGGGATAACATGAAAATGCACCTCACTCATAATGAGTGCATTAAAACTTTAAGCGATGTTTCGAAACACCTCGAACTCGAGGAAGAGCAGATTCAAGCCACAAAACCAAGTGCAGAAGTGCACGTGGCCGCTAGTTCCTCACATGGAGGAAATAAGCGGAAACGCTTAAGGTTTGTGAACGAACGAAAGCAAGAACCGGAAACCTCAAAGAAGACTAAGAACAAAAAGTGGCAAAAGAATGTGCACTCAAAGAAGAAAAACTTGAAGAAGATCAAGTGCTTTAAGTGCAACAAGTACGGTCACTTTGCCCGTAAGTGTACGGATGGAAGTGATAAGGTAACTTGTAGGGCTAGTTACATATGTGTTTCTAGTTCCATGTTTCTTGCTGAATCTAACTATTTTTGGTTGATTGATTCAGGGGCCACAGACCACGTTGCGAAGGACAGAAGGTTCTTCGTAGAGTATCGAAGGATAACTCAAGGAACAAAGTGGATATACGTCGGCAACAACACTCGTGTTGAAGTCAAAGGCGTCGGAACATGTAAGCTAGTTCTCGACAACGGCCGGACATTATTATTGCACGACGTCCTCTTTGCTCCAGATATTAGAAGGAATATCGTTTCCGTGGTTATGTTAATGTCTTTAGATTATGAGTGGAGGTTCTATAAACAATATGTTGACCTTGTTTGTAATAATTCTTTGATTGGTTCTGGTAATGTTTGTAATGGATTAATTGTTTTAAATACAATGTATGATGATTCTTCTTCCATTAATGAAAGTTTCCATTTAACAAATGTTTCTAACTCTGAGTCTGAGATCATTTGTTGGCATGCAAGACTTGGTCATATTGGACCAACTAGAATGGATAGACTTGCCAAAAGTGGCTTGCTATCTAATGTTTCAAAAGTTGAAATGTCAACTTGCGAACATTGTCTTGTAGGGAAAACTTGTCGCAAGCCGTTTGGAACTGGCACAAGGGCCGAAGTTCCATTACAGCTTATCCATTCGGACATTTGCGGTCCAATGAATGTTAAGACAAGACGCGGGAAGTCCTATTTCATCACATTCATTGATGACTTCACCCGTTTCGGACATATCTATTTGATATCCCACAAAAGTGAAGCTTTGGCTTGCTTTAAAAACTATATGAGTTTAGTGGAGAATCAATTAGATCGCAAGATTAAGGTTTTGCGAACCGATAGGGGCGGTGAATATCAATCAATAAGTTTTAAGGAACTTTGTGATGAAAAAGGCATAGTACATCAGGTAACTATGCCTTACACTCCGCAACAAAACGGTGTTGCGGAAAGAAGGAATAGGACATTGATGGAAATGGTCCGATCAATGATGTCCCAGGCAAATTTGCCCATCACCTTTTGGGGTGACGCATTATTGACGGCAGCATTCATCTTAAACCGTGTACCCTCGAAGTCGGTAAGTTCCACTCCTTATGAGTTGTGGAACAATAGAACTCCAGACTTAAACATTCTAAAACCTTGGGGTTGTGCCTCTTACGCACATTTATCCTCTCACAAATATGGCAAACTTGGGCCACGTGGGAGGAAGTGTATCTTCATCCGATACGCTGAAAACTCCAAAGGATATGTTTTCGTCGGTCAAGAGGACAATGGGGGTCTAATAGAATTCGAATCGAGGGATGTTGTCTTCTTGGAAAAAGAGTTTCCAAGACAGGGTGAGATAAGTCAAGACTTATCCTTGTTTGAGACTTGGGATCAAGAAGGATCGGAACGTTCGAGTGGGAGAATTCTTGGTGAAGAAGAAAATACGTTTCAAACTTCACCAATGGATGATACGAACGATACCAATCCTATTCCGAGTGGGAGTGATGTTATTCCAAGTGGGAGTGATGTCATTCCAAGTGGGAGTGATCAAACTCAAACAAGACGTAGTAATCGAACGAGGCTAACACCTCTGAGATTTGAGGATGAATTTCCTCAAACATTCATGACATTACTACAAGATGATGACGAACCTGCAAATTTCAAACAGGCCGTCACATGCCCTGCTAAAGATAAATGGATAGCGGCAATGGAAGAAGAACTTCAATCCATGAAAACAAACCAAGTCTGGGACTTGGCTAATTTACCTAAGGGACGTAGAGCCATTGGGAACAAGTGGGTTCTCAAAATCAAGCATAAGGCTGATGGCTCCATCGAGAAATATAAAGCTCGCCTTGTTGCGAAAGGTTTCACGCAACAGGAAGGAATAGACTACGAAGAGACTTTCTCTCCTGTCGTGCGTTTTACCTCCATTCGCTTAATTCTGGCAATGGTGGCTTGTTTGGACCTCGAATTACATCAGATGGATGTAAAGACTGCTTTTCTTAACGGAGAACTAGATGAGGAGATCTACATGGAACAACTAAACGGGTTCGTACAAGAAGAAAACAAACATAAGGTTTGTAAACTTCGTAAATCCATATATGGTCTTAAACAATCCTCAAGGCAGTGGTATATGCGCTTTCAAGAAGTCGTTTTGTCGTATGGTTTCTCCATGTTCGACGAAGACAACTGCGTATATATTAAGAGGATTAAAAACAAGTATGTAATTATGTCTCTTTATGTAGATGACATACTTATAGCCGAAAATGATAAGCGTCTTATCTTGGATATCAAAACTTGGCTTTCATCCGTCTTTGAGATGAAAGACATGGGTGAAGCTGCATATATCCTTGGGGTTAAGATCTCAAGGAATCGTTCCAAGAAACTTCTTTCTCTCTCTCAAGAGACATATATAAAGAAAGTTTTAGAACGGTTTAATATGCAGGATTGCAAGCCAATTGATACTCCAATAAGCAAAGGCGAGGGTCTATGTTTGGAGATGTGTCCCAAAGATCCAAAAGAAAAGAAAGCTATGGAAAAAGTTCCATACTCCAGTGCTGTCGGGAGTCTGATGTACGCCATGATGTGTACCAGACCGGACATTTGCTATGCTGTTGGTATGGTAAGCCGTTACCAATCCAACCCAGGACAAGCACATTGGAAAGCGGTGAAGAGGATATTAAGATACCTCAAAGGGACTGCGGACTATGCGTTATGCTATCAAGGCAATACCTTGAGACTCGAAGGCTATACCGATGCTGATTGGGCGGGTGATCTCGACGAGCGAAGATCTACCTCAGGCTTTGTTTACTTGCTTGGGAATGGTGCAATATCCTGGAGCAGCAAGAAGCAAACCTGCATCGCCTTATCAACCATGGAAGCCGAATTCGTAGCATTCAGCATGGCGGTCCAAGAAGCTGTTTGGCTTAGGAAATTCTTAGACAGGCTGACGAATGCCTCTGACTCGAGCACTGTTCCTATATACAGTGATAGTCAAGCTTCGATTGCCTATGTCAAAGATCCTAAATTTCATTGTAAGACCAAACACATTGACATTCGATTCAAGTTTGCGAAGGATTATGACAAACGGAAGGAAGTAGACATAGGATACATATCCACGCATGAGATGATAGCGGATCCCCTTACTAAGGCGATCCCCAGAGATGTGTTTTTCAAACACTTATCATCTATGGGAATGCATAGGTGCTGAGCTGTATCATATAATATTTCCCATGTCTATAGAAGATCAAAGTTTAATAAAAGAAAGAAGTTCTTTTATATATTGCATACAAGTTTCTTACAAATGATTTTAAACATTTGTGTTTAAGTCTCAGCTATTTTATTGTGTGTATGTCGGACAGATTAAGGTTGGCTCTCTCACATGAGCAACCGCCTTATCTTATCAGATGGATAAGATAGAGATGAGACTAGTTTAAAGTCAAAATCATTAGACAAATGATTTAGAGTCATGACTTAAACAAGATAGTCGAATAAAAGATCTGCATTATACGGATGCTTACAAAAGATCTGAGATCTGTATCACAAGGATATAAAGATCTCATTGGATTTTTTAAATCCTATCTGTCTTATGCAGGATGAGAGTCCGTGAATATTTCACGAGTAGTAAGGGGACTCAAAAAGATAGGCACTGTGGTGTCTGATCTTTCATCTGTACAACATCATTAAGACATACTCTCCCTGGGAAAGGAGTGATGTTGTAATACGTGTTCATACCACGTATGCATTTCGACCACTGAGTTAGTAGCAATAGTGTTTGCTATTATGTGAGACTCAAAGGCCATACGGGTCTTAACTCTTACCCTCAAGAACTCCAATTGGTTCCTTTAGATTTGACGAGATGATCGCTATCTTAGCGTGTTACTAATGGGCTATGGTAATTCGGCTCGGCGGGGCACGTTAGAAAAGCGAATCAAGTCAAGATCAGAAGGTTCGCAAGAAGAGGAAGATTGATTTCATATTCGCATTTAGACTTTAATGATTCAAAGCTGGCCAGCCAATTGTAATCCAGATGGGATTCAATTGTTGAATATAAAGTATAAGAAATGCGAAGAAATAATCTAGGGTAAAGTATGCGTTGAACTACTCAACTTTGCACCTTCGAGGTCGTTGTGTATCTCTAACAAGTGCACAACAACAGACTCTACGCGCATGACGGTCGCACGGTCTATTTCTCGGTATGATAGATGAAAGAACAAAGGGAAAGACGTTCTCTTACAATCCCCTCAAGTGTGAGTGGGAGATGTTGGATATGGAAGACGTATGTACACCCTTATGGGGGATGTACGAGGGAATACGGACCTCGAACGTCGCGCACACGAAGTCGTATGCAAAGGGAATCTGTTCCCTTGCGGAGAGGATCTCTGTATGAGTGGGAAAGTCGCATTATATATGCATAAATGCATGCGACATATGGCTAATAAAGGGGGAATATCTTAAGCTTATGTTGTACCATGCATATGGTACAACTTAAGCTTATAATGTGCCATGCATCATGGTACACCTTAATTAAGTTGTTCCAAAGGAACAACTTACCCTAAAATAACTACCTTGGGGGCTATAAATAAGACCCAAGGGTAGCCATTTTCCTTACACCATTTGCATGAAATTCATGCATGCATCTTCTTCATAGCGAAGCTCTGCAGAAATATTTCCTCTCCCTCCATCCAAGTTCTTAATCTAAAATAGAGATTTAGATTGTGGATTAGTAGCCTTACTCCGTTCGTGAGAAGACTCGATCCGTCGTGGCGAATCCGAAGGCAAAGTTCCGAGACTACCGCTCCGCATACGCTAGCGTAAGTCTCCACTTTAGTTATCGATCCTAACTCTGTTTTGGCAGGATCCTTCAAGTGTGTCGGTGGATTTCGTTATTATGGACATGGCGACAGATGGATGATCACAGCTGATTTTGGGTCATCTGTTTATGGCGATGGCTGGAGTGCTAATAGATGTGCGTAAAGGCACGCTCTCCGTCAATGTCGGAAACATTGAGGCTGAATTTCGGCTACCTAAGCTGATGAGGGAGAGGAGCCCGCTGCGAACGTCAGGTATCTTGATCTGGTGGAGGATGAGCTCGTGAATGAGTTCATAGCTGAAGAAGTATTGGTGGACCCCCTACTATGGAGCGAGGACCATGGGTTGGATCCTCAGCACGACAAGGTTATCGCGGCATATTTACATGTCCTAGACGAGGACATCAACGATAGATCAACGATGCACGAGTACACCATGCTCGTCTTGGAGGATTACGACCCGGATGTCGTGAATATCAGGAACTTGATGGCTGCAGCATCCATGGGGCGCTCCAAAGAGAGACAAGTACCGACGAGGAAAGAGGATGGACGGACCAATAAGGGTCCGAAGGAGGCGTTCGACCAACTGGCCCCACAAGGGTTGGTCGGGAAGAACGATGTGTGCATCTCGCATGCGCACATCGTTCTTCCCGACCAATTCATTGAGCTGCAGGGGTCAAGCTAATGACCTTAAACAAGCGATTGGCAGGAGGCAACCCGACCTATTTGCTCGCATTTCGATTTTAATTAGATTTTTAAGTTTTTTTAGTTTAAAAATTTGAAAATTCATAAATAACTGAGGCTTATTGATTTTGGCAGGGATTTGGCAATCATGATGATGAACGAATGAGCAAAACATGAGCGTGGAGTTGAGACTCAAAGTAGCGAGAAAGACGAGATGTGCTAGAGGCTGAAAGTGCTGAAATTTCAGATTGCTCAGTCGAGCGCATAAGGTGCTCGATCGAGCGACTAGCACAGCAAAAGGGAGACAGTTCACCTGAGTGGGACCGCTCGACGACCGCTCGCCCGAGCGCTCGACCGCTCGGGAAAAACCCTTTAAAGCAGCATTTGGGTTGCTCGCTCAAAATTTCAAGCGAGCCACCCAATCTCTTCCCCCAAACCCCTAATTTCCCCCCTCCGAGCGACGCCTCTCTCTCCCTGAGCATCACCACCCCAGCACCCTCCTCCTTCGAGTGACATCTCCCCACTCCTTCCCCGACTCCGACGACCCATCTCCCTCTCTCCCAGACCCCCCCCTCTCTCTCCCAGACCTCCCCTCCCCTAACCATATACCCCCCTCTCCAGCCACCAAACCTCCCCCGAGCGCCACCCCCTCTACTCTCGACCTCGAGTGCAACCACCCCCCTAGCATCTCTTTCCCTCTCCCTTCCAATCACATTCCCCCACCCATCCCCTCTTCACCCCTAAACCTAACCCCCCTCCCCTCTATCACCCCTGAATTTCCCCCAAAAGCAATTTCAAATTTACAGGTTCGAGGAAGCTTGGCAGGACTCATCACCGATTGGACCTCTCACGTCACTCGAGGACCTCGCATTCGCTGCTCTCGAATCGCTAGGGTTCCACTCTTCCCTCTCATATTTTTTATTATATATATATATTATATCACTTATGGAACGAGCACACGATGCCTTGCATAGTCATCATCCGCTTATCGTCATCCTCGCCATATTTGCCATGTTCGACGGCACCTCCACACACATCCACTACCACACCCACATGCACTCAGCCTTTACACACTTCCACGGCACCCCACACACCGCCATCACCACCACTTCCATGGCAGCTTCATGCACTTTCGCTGCACCTTCACCACGCTTACACGTGCATCCACCACTGCCACCCCACCCCCTACACGTCCCCCCCATACACACACGTCCACCACCGTCTCCAGACCATCCACATCTCCATCCTAGCCACCACGTCTATGCCAAAAGTTGTTGGCCCACAAGCCGACCTCCTTTAGGCATCGCACCACCACCACCACATCCATTTCCACTCCCACAGCAACACCACGCACATCCAGCACCACCACCACCACACGCACTTCCACCACACTCACATCACCCCCACACACTTCCACCACACCCACCACTTCCACTACACCATCCCAACCACCACCCCTCCACCTCAGTATTCCAAGAAGAAGAAGCCACATAGAGATCCCCTCCTGCTAGGCCACGCACCGCCACATGCATTCCCACATAATCCCCACCTAATCCCCTTCACCCCCACATGCCAGGAAGAAACACCTGGCTACTGGCTCCTTAGTGGGGACGTCACCCCCGCCCAAGTCAGACCATTCCCACAGCACCACTCCCGCCACCCCCGCAGCCCGAGATGCCCCCTAGAGACCTAAAGCATCACCTTCATAGACGATGCTCATCGCCACGCTTTTACCGACCTCTCTAGGCACCCGGTCGTTGATCGCTCCGGGATGTAACCCAAAAGAACGGTTGTAGTTTTACCGCAAGTGCACGGTGTAGCAGCGAGCGGGTTATCGAACACAGGGAGGACGAATGACCGTGCTTGTTCCGATCAACCTTGCTATTTAAGAAGAGAGAAATTTGCCTTTGGCGATCCTGTCACAATCGTCAGACAAAGTACGGAAGTATCAAATTAAATAAAGAACGTCTAGGGAATGGGGAATTCCCGCTACTCACCATATTTCGTAAAAGTGGTTCATCGGTATCAAAATCGCTAGAATAAGATTTTGGATGAACTAGTTGCAACTGAATGTAGAACCAAGCTCACGCTCTCGCGCTGTTGCCGGTCTATAGCTATCCTAGGCTCGGGCCCAATCTCTTGCAAACCCTAGCCTAGGGAAGCTAGCATTAGGATCAACATCATCGTTCAATCGCGCAGCGAGCCCAATCTCTTACAAACTCGGCCCACGACCTAGTTTGGGATAGTTCCTACCCGTCCAATCTCTTGCAAACGGGTATTGGCGCGGAATTGGAACCGGAAACCCTAGTATCGGTCCAATCTCTTGCAAACCGATACTACGGAAATTCGATTCCAACCCAATTCGGATTTCTAGAGTTTCCTATCGGATTGGGATCCAATCTCTTGTAAATCCCAATCGATGTGAATTCCTAGCCATCCGTAGTAAATTGATCCCAATCTAATCCCTAGTAGCAATTCTAGCAAAATTCCTACCAATTCATCACAATTATGAAATAGGGCTTGTAGGGTTCATCCCCACGCCCCAAGACGTGGCGACTACTCACAATTCATAGCAAGATCACAAAAATAATCAATGAAATAAGCAATAGAATTCATCACAATATTGAGATATGCAATAAAAATAGAATTTTTAGAGAAGAGAAAACACAAACCAATGGAGTTCTTCAATTAATCCAACAAAAATCCAATTTTGTTTCCTCTCCAATCACAAGAATAAAACTAAAAAGCTAATCTAAAAAGCTGCAAAAAATCTAAGAGAAAAGCTCTCCAAACTAGGGTAAAAACAGGGGTTAAATAGCCCCCAAAATCGTCCAAAAATTGTGACCAAAATACCCCTGCGCAGCCTGTTTTCCGCAATTTTCGCTACAGGCAGCGCGTCGCACTCGGCCGAGTGACAAAAGTCGCTCGGCCGAGTGAAAACACTGTAATTTTCCAGTAAGTCTCGATCTTCAGGGGTCTTCACTTCGGGGGCTGCTCGGCCGAGTGAGTTGTCGTCACTCGGCCGATGGCTTCATGGTACTCGGGCGGTCGGGATTATCCACTCGGCCGAGTGGGTCTTCTGAAGCTCAGGCAGCCGAAAAACAGTAACATGGCGATTTTTGAATGGCTTCGTCTGGGCGCCACTCGGGCGGACGGGGTCTCGTCACTCGGCCGATGTGGTCTCCGTCGCTCGGCCGAGTGCACATATGAATCGTGTCTGATCTGGTCGGCCGAGCGGTGTCTCGCTGGTCGGCCGAGTGACTCCTTCACTCGGCCGAGTGGGACACTAAAAATGCCCAGATTGCTTGTTTTGGCCTCCTCGTCGCTCCTGTGACGTCCGTTCTTCTTCCGCTCCTCTCCAACAGCAAAATACCCCTCGGGGAGGTCGTCGGTGACCGTCTGGAGTAAGCGCATCTCGAGATCACTCCAAATCGCGCCAAATCACCTAAAATGAGACAAAAACAACAAATCGTGAAAAGCATCGCAATATCGTCGATATATCGTGAAAAACATGATTTGGGCGACCTAAATGGCATGCAAACATGCGGGATAAAGGTGTAAAATAAGGAGTGATCAAAATCCCCCAAGCTTGCCTCTTACTCGTCCTCGAGGAAGATAAGTAAAAGGCGAACCCGGTGGATTCGGAAAACGAAAACGGCGAAGAAAAATGAAAAATGAAAAACGGAGAAGAATGAAAAAAGAAATAAAAATAAAGAAGAAAGAAAGAAGAGAAGAGGTAAGCCGCTAGATCATTTTCTCAGGACGTGGGTTCCGCTTACTCGTATAGCATGCACTGAGTGAAAAACACATGTCAAAGAGTTTTATTTTGATATCATAGTATAATAGTGCAAATAGAAATAGAAAACCCACGAGCAACAATATAATCATGAAAAACAGAATAATCTTATAATTAACATCGTCTGAATCATTTAAAGCGGTATACAAATCACAGATCACACACTTTTCAATTGAATGCTTTCTATCAGGAGTATAAGAGTATCACACTATAGAATAGAGAGAATAGAAAAGTATGGATTTCATGAAATGAGTGCTAGGCTTAGATTTCTGGATTTCGTAAAGCTAAAAATAATCTCACCGAGTATAGAATATTACTTAGCCTAGGTTGTCGTGCAACGTCAAGTAGTCACTCTCTCACACATCAATGGATCCCCTCCCCCAAGCTTATCTATAAGCGTGGTGGCATAAAAAAAATATTTACATCCCCATTTTTATAAAGCTCCAAAAGCGATGAAAAGAGAAGAGAAAGAAAGAAAGTGAGATGGGATCTTTTATTGAGGATTTTTCCTCTTTTCTTTTTCTTCCTTTTTTTTCTTTTTTTTGAAGCAATAGCATATATACAATGATCCCAACTCAAAGAGAGATAATGATATACAAGAATATTTTCTCTTTTCTCTCTTTTTTTCTTTGAATACGAAATTTGGAGCTAGGAATTAATAGCGGGGGGGGGGGGGGGGGGAATGCCATATAATAGAATCGCTAAGAGGAGATTCACCAATGATTTTAAAAGTAGAGAAATGATGTTCAAGATTTGTGGAGAAAGAAATGAATATATCTCTCGGTTCACTCTATAAGACATGCACGACAACTTCAGCAGGGTAATCTAATCTACTCAGTTTCGATCACAAAAAAAGCTAACTAATCCAGATTTATCATAGCTAACATCATTCAATCATCCTGAAGTGAAATGTACAGTTCATGCATATAGAAGTGATATAGGAAAAGAAATCAGTACTCCAGATATAGGCATTCAATGCGTGAATCTTGGTGTGTTTTCTGTGATAGCATACATATGAATATTCAGACTCAGCTAATAATAAAATTTCATCCATTTTCATGTGGAAAAAGTGTGGGTTACTATCTCTAGGTGCAAGGCAAGTCATAGCATATGATATCAGAAATAAAATCTAAGACATGACAAATAAAGCATGCAAATAGAGTAAGCTAACTCCACGTCATCATCATCATAGAAAAGTCATCTCTAGAATGAGATGAAAAAGAAAGAAATAAAGATAAAGGGAAATAGAACTATTTACAATGCGGCACACAGAAAAATAAGAAAAACGTGATGTATGGCAAAATAAAAGAAAAATGATGAAAAATAAGTGCAAAAGCGAAAAACGGTGTGAAAAACTAAAAATAAAGGTGGCAAACCGAAAAAGAACGTGAGAACTCACTCCCCCAAGCTAAATGGCACAGTGTCCTCAATGTGCAAAATGTGGCACACCGAGAGACAAGTAAAGGGAGGGGTAAGTGAGGATGCATGCATGATGGGGAAAAAAGGAAAATAAACGAAAAATAAAGAAACGAAAAGTACGATGCGGCCATGATGCATGCACAGATAGGAGTGATACAGATATAAAGGTGGGGCACCAAAAACTCTCCCTCTCTCCCAAAAAAAGATATATAAGGATACGATCTGAATGAGAAACCCAAAATAAGTGAGGGGAGGGGGGTGGACAAAAATGCAACAGGACCCAGCAGAAACGGGCAGCACAACGGCAGGAAAAATCGGTGGCATCAAGGGTGCCTAAGAAGGTGGTGCTGCGACGTCTCCGTCCTGAGGCGGAGGTGGTGGTGGTGGCTGGACAGGCCGCTGAGCGGGTGTGGGTGTGGAAGTGGTAGCAGGCTGAGTGTGTGTGGAAGTGTGGGTGGGAACCTGCTGGGTGGGTGGGGGTACGCGGGGGAGACGCTCCAGGACCTAGGTAAGACAGTAGTGAATCTGGGGGATCAGGTCAAAGCGGCCATCCATCGCAGAGACGGTGGAGGACAGGGTCCTAAGGTCGCCTCTGAGGCCACTCAACGCCCCCTCTAGAGCACGAATGCTCTGAAGTACAGTGTCGGGGGGAGGTGGTGCAGAGGGACGCACCGGTCAGGGCTGTGCAGGGCGTGGCTGGCGTACTCGGGTCGCGTATGTGACGGGCTCAGCGGGGAAGGGAACGAAAGGCGCTGCGCTCGCAAATGTGGGCCTGGCCTCAGTGTGAGGCCGGGGCACCGGCTGGTGAGAAGTGGAGGCAGCAGCAGTGAAAGAAGAGTGCAAAAGTGGCAGCGAGGCGGCCAGAGAGGTCAGTGGCACAGAAGTGTGGACAGACGCCACGACACTCTCAGAAAATACAGCAGCAGTGGAAACAGAGGGCTCTCTGCACTCAACTACGGTCGGCGGGTGCTCGGGTGGGGCAGAAGAAACAGGCTCAGCAGACAGAGGGCCAGTGGTGGTGGTGACAGCCTCGGAAGCAGTGGAGGTGGGCTCAGCTAAGGTACTCCCGACACCGACAGAGGTGGGGACAGAGGTGTCAGGAGCAGCGGAAACATCAGGTATAGGCTGAGGGGCCACGGGGTCAACAGGGGCAGCAGGCTCGGCAGGGGCGACAGGGTCTGCGGGGGCAGCGGGGGGCAGCGTGGGCCTGCTCGGCCTCCTCGGCCTCGAGCACGTAAGCAGCGGGGATGAGAACATCCATCGCAGGGAGCCAGTCCACGTGTGCTGGTGCAATCTGAGTCCGAGCTGGGCTCGGAAGAATCATGTAATCGGCACCGTAAGGGCCGTGCAACCAGACCCAGTGGCGCTCACCGTGCGGACGAAGCATCTTCATCCGGGCCATAACATCGATAGACAAAGAAGTGGGGCCCGATACTCGTCGTAGGTCGTCAGGGTTGCCTCCCGACAAGCGCTCGTTTAAGGTCGTGAGCTCGACCCCCTATGATTTTCAATTAATGCGGGATGTTTGGTGCATATGAGATGCACCCATCAAACTTTCCGGGGAGAACGCTTGGATTCGGAAGTTGCGGCGGCGTGTTCTCCCTCGGTGGTCTCCCGTCTCGAATTGTGTTAGGGGGAGGCTCCCCTAAGCTAGCGTTTACCCCGGTCAACGGCTTCACCGGTGACGCCGATTTCCGTATCGGCGGAGCTTTCTTTGGAGACTTTAATTTCGAGAGCTTGCAGAGCTCTCGAATCCTTGCGACATCAGCGTCGCCTTCATCACTTTCAGCGGAGAGGTCAGGGGAGTCATCTATCTTCTCATCTTGGCCTAAATCCGGGCCTTCCTCGAAATCTTCATTGAAAAGAGCACCAATCGAGTGGGGATCGCCTCCTCAATTACCTCATCAAGGAGGTATGAAAGATCATCCGGCCGTCCCCTAAGCAAATATATTCTATTGGTTTCACCCGTCGGGACTCCCTCGGAATAGTGTTTGAGTCTCTGACCATTTACTTTGAATGTGGAACCGTCCTTGATTTCCAACTCGAAGGCTCCTCCCGGTTGTATGTGCTTGATGGTGAAAGGTCCGGACCAACGTGACCTCAACTTACCGGGAAATAGTCGGAGCCGGGAATTATAGAGCAAGACCTTATCTCCTACTTTGAAGTCCGTGAAGGTTATTCGGGCATCGTGGAGAATCTTGGTCCTTTCTTTGTAAATTCTTGAGCTTTCGTAGGCGTCTCTTCTTATCTCATCAAGCTCGTTGATGTCCAAGAGTCGCCTCACCGCCGCACTCTTGTAATCGTAATTAAAGGTTTTGATGGCCTAATATGCGCGGTGCTCCAACTCTACCGGTAAGTGGCAAGCTTTCCCATAAACGAGTCAGAACGGTGTGGTGCCTATGGGAGTGCGAAAGGCCGTGCGATATGCCCATAGAGCATCGTTTAGCTTCATTGACCAATCCTTTCTAGATCGATCCACCGTCTTTTCGAGAATTTGCTTAATTTCTCTATTTGAGACTTCCGCTTGGCCGCTTGTCTGGGGGTGATATGCCATGCCAACTCTAGGATTTACCCCGTACTTCTTTAGCATGGCTTCAAACTTGTTCTCTATGAAGTGGCTCCCCCCGTCGCTTATCAAGGTACGAGGCACTCCGAAGCGCGGGAAGATATTTTGCTTGAAGAACTTGGAGACGACCCTTGCATCATTAGTAGGGGTGGCGATTGCTTCCACCCATTTGGAGACATAGTCGACGTCCAATAGGATGTATTTGTTGCCATTGCTCGACGGAAATGGTCCCATGAAGTCTACTCCCCAACAATCAAAAAGCTCAATTTCTTGGATGGGCCTCATTGGCATCTCATTGCGCTTGGAGATATTCCCGGTCCGTTGGCATCTATCGCACCCCTTTACAAAGTCGTGGGTGTCTTTAAACATTGTCGGCCAGAAGAACCCGCTCTGCAAAATCTTAGCGGTAGTTTTAGAGGCGGCATGATGTCCTCCGCATGGTAGACCGTGGCAATGCAAAATGATGGATGTCGCCTCCTCTTTAGAAACACACCTCCGAATGACGCCATCCTTGCATATCTTGAAGAGGTATGGATCTTCCCAGAAATAGCTACGGACTTCATGAAGAAATCTCCTCTTTTGATGCGTGGGCATCCCATGCGGTTTAATTCCACAAGCCAAGTAGTTGACGAAGTCCGCGTACCAAGGGACCTCTCCGGTCCTTATGGCATATAGCCTCTCATCCACGAAAGTGTCGTCGATAGGCAAACTCACATCCTCCTTGTCGCGAATGAGCCTAGATAAATGATCCGCCACGACATTGTCCGTACCCTTCTTATCTCTGATCTCTAAGTCGAATTCTTGCAACAAGAGTATCCCCCTAATCAACCGAGGTTTGGCCTCCTTCTTGTTTAAAAGATACTTCAATGCCGCATGGTCGGTGTGGACAATCACCTTGGAACCGAGGAGGTAGGAGCGAAATTTCTCTATGGAATAGACGACCGCTAGAAGCTCCTTTTCGGTAGTTGTGTAGTTTTTCTGCGCGTCATCCAATGTCTTGCTCGCGTAGTATATCGCATGAAGTTTCCTATCTTTTCTTTGTCCCAACACCGCTCCAATGGCTTGGTCGCTAGCATCACACATTAGCTCAAAAGGAAGGCTCCAATCCGGTGGTTGTATGATGGGCGCGGAGACTAGTGCTTCCTTCAAGGTGTTGAAGGCTTGCAAGCATTCTCCTGAAAAAACAAAAGGAATATCTTTAGCGAGCAAGGAAGTAAGCGGTCGGGCAATCGAGGCGAAATCCTTGATGAAGCGGCGGTAAAACCCCGCGTGACCAAGAAAGCCTCTAATGCCCTTGACGTTAATAGGAGGAGGGAGTTTCTCGATTACCTCAATCTTTGCTTTATCTACCTCAATTCCTCTCGAATAGACAAGATGTCCGAGAACTATACCTTCCGTGACCATGAAGTGACACTTCTCCCAATTGAGAGTGAGATTGTTTTGTTGGCACCTTTTTAGGACTTTAGTAAGATTTTCCAAGCAAGAGTCAAACTCACTTCCATAGACCGAGAAATCATCCATAAAAACTTCCATAATATTTTCAATGTAATCGGAAAATATGGATGTCATACACCTCTGAAAGGTGGCGGGAGCATTACAAAGGCCAAACGGCATCCTACGGTAGGCATAGGTGCCATAGGGACAAGTGAAAGTTGTCTTCTCTTGGTCATCTTCGTGCAAAGGGATTTGGAAGAATCCCGAATACCCATCTAGATAGCAAAAGTATTTATGTTTTGCAAGGCGTTCAAGCATTTGATCAATGAAGGGCAATGGGTAATGGTCCTTTCGGGTGGCTTTATTGAGTTTCCTATAGTCAATGCACATTCGCCATCCCATGACGGTGCGCGTAGATATGGGCTCACCTTTTTCATTTTTTATGACAGTCATCCCCCCTTTCTTGGGGACGACATGAACGGGGCTAACCCATCTACTGTCAGAGATAGGATAAATAATACCGACGTCGAGCAATTTTAGGATTTCCTTTTTAACCACCTCCTTCATATTAGGGTTTAACCGCCTTTGAGGCTCTATGGAGGTGGCGTCTGTATCCTCCAAATGGATCCTATGCGTGCAAAGCCTAGGGCTTATCCCTTTTAGATCGGAGATAGTGTAGCTAAGGACATCTTTGTGGCTCCTAAGAACGTCTAGGAGTTTTTCAAGTTGGTCCGGCGTGAGGTGGGAGTTTACTATCACCGGGAAAGTTAATTTGTTACCCAAAAAGGCGTACCTTAGATTCGGAGGTAATTGTTTAAGTTCTACCTGAAGAGGCGCCGCTCCTTCTACTTCATCAGCTCGCATGAGTTTGGCTTCTTCCTTGTCAGCCGGGTTTAGCTCATGTTCAGGTGGTGCGCTCTCTTGTGACGAGTCAGACTCGCTACTTAGTGAGGACGAGGCATCGAAATAGGCTCTCTCCGATTCAGTGCTAGCATCGTCAAAGCCTTCGCTCTGTTCTGGTTCGTGCCTGGAATCAAGAAACACATCAGACGACTCGTAGAAACAAGGGTAAGTGTCATGGGGTGTAACTCCCTGAACGATGTCTTGCTCTGAAGATCCTCCCGGAGTGTAGTGATCCTCGAAACTTGTTCTACCGTCTTCGAAATATAGCTTGTCGTCCATCACATCAACTCTGACGTTGCCTCCGATAGTCCCTTCCGGGGAGACTTGGTCCATCACAAAACTAGCAAACAGTTGCTCGTCAGGGTCCTTGACGTCGATAGCAAAAGCTCCGGTAGCTTGGACCTCATCGACAAGCTCCTTAAGGAGGTCTGTGAAGGAGTCATAGTCTTTCTGACTGAGTTCTATTGTTGACATTGCATCCTCCATTCTTCCTGTAAAGACCTTATGCAAAATACAGGGAGAATATGCAAATAGAAGAAAGTAAAGAAAGAGAGAAAGAAGAAGTAACCGGGTGGTCGATGACGAACACCGTCAAAATGCCCTCCCCGACAACGGTGCCAAAAACTTGATCGCTCCGGGATGTAACCCAAAAGAACGGTTGTAGTTTTACCGCAAGTGCACGGTGTAGCAGCGAGCGGGTTATCGAACACAGGGAGGACGAATGACCGTGCTTGTTCCGATCAACCTTGCTATTTAAGAAGACAGAAATTTGCCTTTGTCGATCCTGTCACAATCGTCAGACAAAGTACGGAAGTATCAAATCAAATAAAGAACGTCTAGGGAATGGGGAATTCCCGCTACTCACCATATTTCGTAAAAGTGGTTCATCGGTATCAAAATCGCTAGAATAAGATTTTGGATGAACTAGTTGCAATTGAATGTAGAACCAAGCTCACGCTCTCGCGCTGTTGCCGGTCTATAGCTATCCTAGGCTCGAGCCCAATCTCTTGCAAACCCTAGCCTAGGGAAGCTAGCATTAGGATCAACATCATCGTTCAATCGCGCACCGATCCCAATCTCTTGCAAACTCGGCCCACGACCTAGTTTGGGATAGTTCCTACCCGTCCAATCTCTTGCAAACGGGTATTGGCGTGGAATTGGAACCGGAAACCCTAGTATCGGTCCAATCTCTTGCAAACCGATACTACGGAAATTCGATTCCAACCCAATTCGGATTTCTAGAGTTTCCTATCGGATTGGGATCCAATCTCTTGCAAATCCCAATCGATGTGAATTCCTAGCCATCCGTAGTAAATTGATCCCAATCTAATCCCTAGTAGCAATTCTAGCAAAATTCCTACCAATTCATCACAATTATGAAATAGGGCTTGTAGGGTTCATCCCCACGCCCCCAAGATGTGGCGACTACTCACAATTCATAGCAAGATCACAAAAATAATCAATGAAATAAGCAATAGAATTCATCACAATATTGAGATATGCAATAAAAATAGAATTTTTAGAGAAGAGAAAACACAAACCAATGGAGTTCTTCAATTAATCCAACAAAAATCCAATTTTGTTTCCTCTCCAATCACAAGAATAAAACTAAAAAGCTAATCTAAAAAGCTGCAAAAAATCTAAGAGAAAAGCTCTCCAAACTAGGATAAAAACAGGGGTTAAATAGGCCCCAAAATCGTCCAAAAACTGTGACCAAAATACCCCTGCGCAGCCTGTTTTCCGCAATTTTCGCTACAGGCAGCGCGTCGCACTCGGCCGAGTGACAAAAGTCGCTCGGCCGAGTGAAAACCCTGTAATTTTCCAGTAAGTCTCGATCTTCAGGGGTCTTCACTTCGGGGGCTGCTCGGCCGAGTGAGTTGTCGTCACTCGGCCGATGGCTTCATGGTACTCGGGCGGTCGGGATTATCCACTCAGCCGAGTGCGTCTTCTGAAGCTCAGGCAGCCGAAAAACAGTAACATGGCGATTTTTGAATGGCTTCGTCTGGGCGCCACTCGGGCGGACGGGGTCTCGTCACTCGGCCGATGTGGTCTCCGTCGCTCGGCCGAGTGCACATATGAATCGTGTCTGATCTGGTCGGCCGAGCGGTGTCTCGTTGGTCGGCCGAGTGACTCCTTCACTCGGCCGAGTGGGACACTAAAAATGCCCAGATTGCTTGTTTTGGCCTCCTCGTCGCTCCCGTGACGTCCGTTCTTCTTCCGCTCCTCTCCAATAGCAAAATACCCCTCGGGGAGGTCGTCGGTGACCGTCTGGAGTAAGCGCTTCTCAAGATCACTCCAAATCGCGCCAAATCACCTAAAATGCGACAAAAACAACAAATCGTGAAAAGCATCGCAATATCGTCGATATATCGTGAAAAACATGATTTGGGCGACCTAAATGGCATGCAAACATGCGGGATAAAGGTGTAAAATAAGGAGTGATCAAAATCCCCCAAGCTTGCCTCTTACTCGTCCTCGAGGAAGATAAGTAAAAGGCGAACCCGGTGGATTCGGAAAACGAAAACGGCGAAGAAAAATGAAAAATGAAAAACGGAGAAGAATGAAAAACGAAATAAAAATAAAGAAGAAAGAAAGAAGCGAAGAGGTAAGCCGCTAGATCATTTTCTCAGGACGTGGGTTCCGCTTACTCGTATAGCATGCACTGAGTGAAAAACACATGTCAAAGAGTTTTATTTTGATATCATAGTATAATAGTGCAAATAGAAATAGAAAACACACGAGCAACAATATAATCATGAAAAACAGAATAATCTTATAATTAACATCGTCTGAATCATTTAAAGCGGTATACAAATCACAGATCACACACTTTTCAATTGAATCCTTTCTATCAGGAGTATAAGAGTATCACACTATAGAATAGAGAGAATAGAAAAGTATGGATTTCATGAAATGAGTGCTAGGCTTAGATTTCTGGATTTCGTAAAGCTAAAAATAATCTCACCGAGTATAGAATATTACTTAGCCTAGGTTGTCGTGCAACGTCAAGTAGTCACTCTCTCACACATCAATGGATCCCCTCCCCCAAGCTTATCTATAAGCGTGGTGGCATAAAAAAATATTTACATCCCCATTTTTATAAAGCTCCAAAAGCGATGAAAAGAGAAGAGAAAGAAAGAAAGTGAGATGGGATCTTTTATTGAGGATTTTTCCTCTTTTCTTTTTCTTCCTTTTTTTTCTTTTTTTTTGAAGCAATAGCATATATACAATGATCCCAACTCAAAGAGAGATAATGATATACAAGAATATTTTCTCTTTTCTCTCTTTTTTTTTCTTTGAATAAGAAATTTGGAGCTAGGAATTAATAGCGGGGGGGGGGGGGAATGCCATATAATAGAATCGCTAAGGGGAGATTCACCAATGATTTTAAAAGTAGAGAAATGATGTTCAAGATTTGTGGAGAAAGAAATGAATATATCTCTCGGTTCACTCTATAAGACATGCACGACAACTTCAGCAGGGTAATCTAATCTACTCAGTTTCGATCACAAAAAAAGCTAACTAATCCAGATTTATCATAGCTAACATCATTCAATCATCCTGAAGTGAAATGTACAGTTCATGCATATAGAAGTGATATAGGAAAAGAAATCAGTACTCCAGATATAGGCATTCAATGCGTGAATCTTGGTGTGTTTTCTGTGATAGCATACATATGAATATTCAGACTCAGCTAATAATAAAATTTCATCCATTTTCATGTGGAAAAAGTGTGGGTTACTATCTCTAGGTGCAAGGCAAGTCATATCATATGATATCAGAAATAAAATCTAAGACATGACAAATAAAGCATGCAAATAGAGTAAGCTAACTCCACGTCATCATCATCATAGAAAAGTCATCTCTAGAATGAGATGAAAAAGAAAGAAAGAAAGATAAAGGGAAAATAGAACTATTTACAATGTGGTGTGGTGTTATCCAAGTCTTAATGGATTATAAGCCATTATATTCAGCTATCAATTTCCAAGATTCATGCATAAAGTGGAATCCTAAGAAAAGCTCAACCTATGTCGGCTTCGAGTACTTCTATCCTAGGGGTTATGAGGATGGGCAAAACTAGCATATTAAATGGGATTTGAAGCTAAAAAAAGTCCGAATCAAATATTCTAATCGACATGGAGGAAATCAAGCGTAAAAGTTAGAAAATGAAATTTAATTCAACACATCACGCATTTAAAGTCTCGATTTCGAAGAATTCTCAAAGTGAATGCAAATATATACAAATGAGTGCATGAAGGTGCAGATTGTATGATGCGAATGAGAATATTTTTGTTGTGTTTGAGTTTTCAAATTTTTATCATTTTTGAATGCGTAACAAGAAGGAAACATGATGCATGGAAAGAGGAAAAAGGAAAAGGAAGAGGAAAAGGAAGGGAAAATGAAAATACAAATAAGAATGGGCATGAAATGCTCCTCCCCCATGCTACATTAAGCATTGTCCTCAATGCGGTGCACTCGTAAGGATCTTGAGGTGAAAAGGTTGGGGGAAGGAGATCATGGTGAATCTCCCCCAAGCTGAAATGAGGTGTGCCCTAGATATGAAAATGAGTGAAAGTTAGGGCCATGTGATATGGTGGAGTGTAGGGGTCAACTCATCAAGCAGTGTCGTCGTCAGGTGGTGGCTGAGTGGGAGATGTGGGTAGCGGTGGTGCATCAGAAGACGGTGTGACTGCAACATCTGTGGATGGTGGTGAAGTGGATGTAGCTACAGTGGATGGAGGTTGTGAAGGTATATGTGTGGTTGGTGGGAGGATGGTGGTGATTCAGATGAAGGTAGTGGTGATGGTGGAGGTGTGGGTAAATGTGGTGCAGAGGTGGAAGGATGTGCAGATGTCAATGGCTGTGATGGTGGTGGCATGAGAAGGAGAGTAGGTACAACTGCGGGATAATGTTCCTAGGTGTAGTGCCAATGATAGACATCATCAAACTGCGACTGTAGGGTCGTAACAATGGACGTGAGGCCGTCTACGGAGGATCGAAGTGTGGTCAGGGAGTTAGTCATAGTGGTCCTGAGGTTATGAAAGGCCTCCTTCACTCATGTGAAACGCTCGTGAGTGGAAAAGGGAGGAGGAGGAGGACCAGTGTGGCTAGTACCCTTGCCATGTGAGCGAGATCTCCGTGAAAAATGTCAAAGGGGTGTAGGTGGTGGAGGCCTGACGGGGCCTAGCTATGTGGCAGCAGGATCAGTAATGATATAGTCCTGAACGGGATGAGGCTGGGCCTGTGCAGGTTGATGAAAAGAAGGATCTGGTGGAAATCTCAACTACACAGCACCCTCGGTGTGAAAATGATCGGGGTTGGGAAGTATGGTGTACGAGGTGTGTAGGATCCCATGAAGCCATAAAAACTTATCGTCCTTAATGGCTCTAATCATGTGCATATTGGTGAGGACGAAGAGGTCCAGAGAAGTGGGGCCAGGAATGGGGAGCATGGTGGGTGTGATCTTAAAGGAAATATAAGGCAGCATGTCGATAACTTTGATAAACACTCCGTAGAAAATCTTAGAGTGTGGGCAACTGAGGGTGTGTAAAAAATCTACGGTCCAACCAAGAGCTGGCAAGAATGAGGTAGCATGGTGAAGTGGTACCGTCAGTATGAACTCTATGGGGTTTTGTTGTGGCCCATAGAATGAAGAGCTCGTCTTGTGAGACTTGTGTTGTGCCCTTTGGTAGCTACTGCACACGTACTAGAGGGGGGGTGAATAGTACTTAAAATAATCAAGATAGTTATTCCTAATTATTGTGCAACTAACAAACGACAATGCGGAATTAAACAACTATCAACAAGAATTAAAACAAACGCAAACAAACAATATTACTGGGTTCGGATCCACCCAAGTCTTCCCGACTTGTTCCCGGTGATCCTACGTCCCAACCACCCGGATCCCCTCCGGATACTTGAGTTAGCAACCCTAACTCAAGATTTCCACTATGAAATACTTGTGAACAACCTTCACAAGTCAAATCATACAAAAGACATGTGACTCCCACAAACCGGGATCACAACCTCTCTCACAACCGAGAGACACAATTCAAATACGATTGAAATGAAATAAACTCTTACCTTACAAAATCCTATGCCTTGAGTATACTTACCAAATTAGGGCAATGATGGATTTTGAGGAAGAGGATGTCACCAAACCCTAGCTTCAAGAAGATGACCAGCAATGGAAGCCTAGGGTGGAGTATGGTGACTAGAATCAAGCTCTTGGCTTGAAAAGCTCACAATGGAGAGAATCTCTCTTGAGGAAGATGGCTCAAAGAGTGAAGGGAGAGATTCTTGTGAGGGAGAGAGAGCTTTGAATTATCTTGGGAGAGCTCTTCTCTTAGGTCTGAAATTGCTTGGAAATAGGACCTCTTACTTCTCTTCAAACGAATCAGGATTCTATTTAAAGGGCAAGAGAAATCGAGTTTGAAAGAATCCCAACGGCTCTATTCTGAAGCAGACTAGTCGGTCAAAGAAGGATCACTGACCGACTAGTTCATCAACTAGTCGGTCAGTGATACAACGTAGACCGAATAACGGTAGAACAGCCAAGAAGTCGAAGTACAGGCAAAGACAACTAGTCGGTCTAAGAAGATTTGCCGACCGACTAGTTCCACAACTAGTCGGTCGGTGAATGATCTTTGACCGACTAACAGTCGAAATAGAGTAGGTTGACATCAAGATGAATTAGTTGGTTTAAGAACAAATGCTGACCGACTAGTTTCTCAACTAGTCGGTCGACAAACGTTCTTTGACCGACTAACTCGAAACAGTAACTCAGGCTGTACAGAGGCAAGCTCAACTAGTCGGTCCAAGAAGGATTCCTAACCAACTAGATCGTCATCTAGTCGGTCGGTAACTCTTCTTTGACCGACTAATTGATCAACCTGGAAAGAGCTGAATATAGCAAGGCATCTAGTCGGTTCATGTAGAGTTGCTGACCGACTAGATCGTCATCTAGTCGGTTGGTGACTCTTCTTGAACCAACTAACATGCACTCGAAGCCGAGGGAAGAAGCGATAGGCTTCGGGAAAGTTTCTAATGGCTTCTATGAATATCCTAGCTCTAAGATATGAGCGAAATGAAGTATATAATGTAAGTCCTACTCAAGGCTTAACATTCTAATCTATGAAGCTAGAAGACTATAAAATAAACCTTACGAGCCGTCTTCAAAGCTTCAATCTTCATTCCTCTTGACTTCCATATTGCTCCTTGAGCTTCAACAAAGCTCCAGGCACACGATCACGCGTATTGAGAAGTCTTGAGATGTCGCTTTTGATTAACGTGGTATTTTGGCGACGATCTCCATAACTGCGCTCACAAATAAGTTAGTATACATTATTTATGTTTGCTCATCATCCAAAACCAAATCCGGGGAATCATATCACAACATTCTCCCCCTTTTTGGTGATGACAAACCAACATAAATAATAATCAATACTAATGATTCAATTGAAATTTACTTACTCCCCCTGCATTGATGACACGTTAGTTCCATATTCAATAATATTCATATGCATCAAGCAGCAAGGGAAATATAAAATATGAATCCTACTATTGCACATATAGGATCAAAATCATTTTTATATCTTCACTCCCCCTGAATTCTAACACATCAAATTAGATTCATAGTAAATTCCTTTGAATTATTAAATAGCACATTGTCATTATTATATCTCTCCCCCTTTGGCATTAGCAAAAAGAGCGGGAGGAGACAAAATCAATGGCTAAAAAATAACGCATGGGAGTCGAAGAACACGACCAAGGTCCAAAATAACACCAATGCAAAATATCAAATGCAAAATATTGAATAAAAGCAAAGCGTGTCAAGGAGACCAAAGTCGAAAATCGGAAACCGAAATCATCAAACCATAGGCGAAATACGAAATACGAAATCATCAAGCCATAGGCAAAAATCGAAAACCGAAATCATAAGATCATTGACGAAAATCGAAATACGAAATCATCAAGCCATAGGCGAAAAACGAAATCCGAAATCATCAAAACTCAAGTCGATTTCACTTATTGAGTTTTGGAACATACTCTCCAAAATCAATAGAATGCATGGAAAACAATTCTATGTTTCCATAGAAAGAATTCTATTAAATCCATAAAATCGTCGAACGACGAAATCAACATCAGGGACAAAAATAATCCGATGTGCATACTAAATGTAGCATGCAAGAATGTTATGCCAAAAAAAATAGATAGAACATCATATAACAATGGCATACACAAATTTAGCATACCAAATGAAGCTAAATGATACCAATTGTAATATATTCTACCAATGGATACCAATATGAATCAAAAGTATGAACATACTTACAACATTAAGCTCCCCCTACTTTGGTGCATCACTCAAGCACCAACAACTCCAATCGAACAAAAATCCTTGCAAATCACGGAGTTGGTAGGGTTGGTATCTCATGGTGGATTTAACCTAGAGAATATCATTTTGGTATCCAAAAATCCTTTTGGATCCTATGGGTTAGGCAATAAATTTAGCTAACTAAATTCAAATTAAATGTAACCCATACATACCACAATTGCTTTGGTACCCATAAAAATGAAATTAAACTTATGGTACCAAGCAATGAAGGGTCAAAGGAAACTAACCCTTCGGAAACCAAGTCCAAGAGGAACTTGATTTCCCAACATAATCATCATTCAAAATAACATCATTAATAAAATATTGCACATACAAATTCTTATTATGCATGCTTGTGTTCTTCGGACCCCAAATAGTGTATGTCTTGGGAGTCCTAATCCTATTGGGAACATGCATACGTTGTTGATTTCTATGTGATGCATGTCGTGGGTAAGCATATGGCATGCGATGCAATGGTGCATGACGTTAATTATTCATATGAGAATGAGGATGAACATATGAAGGTGGAGGAACACGTGCATGAGTGTGTCTCACATGGTGTGCACGTGCTCGTGGGTGCGGAGCATAAAAATCATCATTTGTGCTAACATGTGGGGTAGGATGTGTGTTCCTACGTGGCATGGTATACATGTAAGCATGACCCTTCTTTGGAGGTCCACCCAAAGTGGGTTTCTTTCCAAATGGGGGCGTGTTCCTAGCGGAAGCACCATTGGTAGAAGATCTACCCATGACATGTTTACTTCCACTATTAGAAGCATCGGAAGATGGCCTAACAAAGGTGGCGGACGATTTGGATGACTCTCCCATCTTATACCCCAAACCAATGTGATGATTGGCCGGAGGTAAGTCATTTAGGATATCATCCAACTTGCCCTTACCTTTGTTGAATTCATGAATTCGGCCTAATGTGCTCTCATGCTTCTCGGTGAGAGAATGCAAAGAAGCATCCAAAGTGGACACTTGCGATGCGAGTGCACAAACACGTGACTTGAGATTTTTATTCTCAATACTCAAAGTTGAGATTTGAGACGTCAAATCCGCTATCACATGTTCATCCGAATCCTCGATATGAACATGCTCAAGTTGAGACTTGAGATTTCCAATCTCATTTCTCAACCCATCAACAACGGTGTCGTTGTTGACGATGAAAGGCTTAGGCGAGTTTTTAAGACTATCTAATTCATTTTTAGTCTTCATAAACTTAGTAGCCATATTAGAAAACTTATTCCATAGTTGTTCATTGGCTATTCTAAGTTCATCATTGGTTACCTCTTCGCCTTCATCCTCGCTTCCATCCTCGCTTTCATCGGAGGAAGTCTCTTCATCACAATCCTCTTTTCCCATGAAGCACGTGTGTGCAATCTCCACTCTTTCATCGTCCGATTCTCCACTTGAGGAGTCGGAGTCGGTGAAAGTGCCGACAAGCCCTTTCTTGTGCTTTCTCGACTTGTCGTGCTTGGATGCCTTCCACTTCCCCTTATGTTTGTAGAGAGGACAATCCGGCTTGATATGTCCTGGCTTATTGCATTTATAACACACGGGAGTAGAAGCATTAGTCGAAATAAATTTTGATTTACGATTCAACTTACCTTGTCGGAAGAATCGGATGAATTTCTTTGCCATATTGGCCAATGCTTCCATGTCCAATTCTTCGTCCTCTTCTTCTTCCGAATCTTCATCATCGATAGATGGATCGGCCTTGAATGCAATTGCCTTTTTCTTTGGCTCGTCTTGCTTCAAGTACGCCTTCATCTTTTCCCTCATCCGGATCTTACTATCCTTGCGTACCTCATAAGACAACAAGGTACCCATTAGTTGTACGACGGTATATTTATTCATGTCATTACCTTCCTCGATGGCGAAGGTACGCTTCTCCCAACAAGAAGGAAGTCCATCGATTATCTTCGAGACTTTCTCCTTTTGGGTGTAGGTCTTCCCAAGAGCTTCCAAGTCGTTTGATATATCCACGAAGCGAGCGTAATAATCTTTCATGGTTTCGCCCTGCTCCATATGAAACAACTCAAATTCTTTATTAGCAACGACGAGTTTAGAATCTTTTACCGTACTCGATCCTTCGTGCAATATGAGGAGTTGGTTCCATATTTGATATGCACTCTTACATGTGCATATCTTGTTGAAGTCCTCAGGCTCCAACGCACAATTCAAGGCATTCATTGCCTTGGCATTGTCTACTTCCGCGGTGACCTCCACGGGAGTCCACTTCGCGAAATCTTCTTCGGAAGGCTCGACATACTTCGTCATGGTGGCTCTCCATAGTGAAGCGCTCCGAAGGAAAATTTGCATCCGGCATTTCCAGTACCCGTAGTTGGTACCGTTGAAGTGTGGAGGCCTGACGGAGGATAGTCCTTCCATAACTGAAGAAGCTCCATCGCGGTTCTTGAAGACGTTGTAGTCGTTGTTCGTCATAGCTTTGAACTTGTAGCTTTAACCTTGGCTTTGATACCAATTGTTGTGCCCTTTGGTAGCTACTGCACACGTACTAGAGGGGGGGTGAATAGTACTTAAAATAATCAAGATAGTTATTCCTAATTATTGTGCAACTAACAAACGACAATGCGGAATTAAACAACTATCAACAAGAATTAAAACAAACGCAAACAAACAATATTACTGGGTTCGGATCCACCCAAGTCTTCCCGACTTGTTCCCGGTGATCCTACGTCCCAACCACCCGGATCCCCTCCGGATACTTGAGTTAGCAACCCTAACTCAAGATTTCCACTATGAAATACTTGTGAACAACCTTCACAAGTCAAATCATACAAAAGACATGTGACTCCCACAAACCGGGATCACAACCTCTCTCACAACCGAGAGACACAATTCAAATACGATTGAAATGAAATAAACTCTTACCTTACAAAATCCTATGCCTTGAGTATACTTACCAAATTAGGGCAATGATGGATTTTGAGGAAGAGGATGTCACCAAACCCTAGCTTCAAGAAGATGACCAGCAATGGAAGCCTAGGGTGGAGTATGGTGACTAGAATCAAGCTCTTGGCTTGAAAAGCTCACAATGGAGAGAATCTCTCTTGAGGAAGATGGCTCAAAGAGTGAAGGGAGAGATTCTTGTGAGGGAGAGAGAGCTTTGAATTATCTTGGGAGAGCTCTTCTCTTAGGTCTGAAATTGCTTGGAAATAGGACCTCTTACTTCTCTTCAAACGAATCAGGATTCTATTTAAAGGGGCAAGAGAAATCGAGTTTGAAAGAATCCCAACGGCTCTATTCTGAAGCAGACTAGTCGGTCAAAGAAGGATCACTGACCGACTAGTTCATCAACTAGTCGGTCGGTGATACAACGTAGACCGACTAACGGTAGAACAGCCAAGAAGTCGAAGTACAGGCAAAGACAACTAGTCGGTCTAAGAAGATTTGCCGACCGACTAGTTCCACAACTAGTCGGTCGGTGAATGATCTTTGACCGACTAACAGTCGAAATAGAGTAGGTTGACATCAAGATGAATTAGTCGGTTTAAGAACAAATGCTGACCGACTAGTTTCTCAACTAGTCGGTCGATAAACGTTCTTTGACCGACTAACTCGAAACAGTAACTCAGGCTGTACAGAGGCAAGCTCAACTAGTCGGTCCAAGAAGGATTCCTAACCGACTAGATCGTCATCTAGTCGGTCGGTAACTCTTCTTTGACCGACTAATTGATCAACCTGGAAAGAGCTGAATATAGCAAGGCATCTAGTCGGTTCATGTAGAGTTGCTGACCGACTAGATCGTCATCTAGTCGGTTGGTGACTCTTCTTGAACCAACTAACATGCACTCGAAGCCGAGGGAAGAAGCGATAGGCTTCGGGAAAGTTTCTAATGGCTTCTATGAATATCCTAGCTCTAAGATATGAGCGAAATGAAGTATATAATGTAAGTCCTACTCAAGGCTTAACATTCTAATCTATGAAGCTAGAAGACTATAAAATAAACCTTACGAGCCGTCTTCAAAGCTTCAATCTTCATTCCTCTTGACTTCCATATTGCTCCTTGAGCTTCAACGAAGCTCCAGGCACACGATCACGCGTATTGAGAAGTCTTGAGATGTCGCTTTTGATTAACGTGGTATTTTGGCGACGATCTCCATAACTGCGCTCACAAATAAGTTAGTATACATTATTTATGTTTGCTCATAATCCAAAACCAAATCCGGGGAATCATATCACAACAACTTGTCATGTCTCCAACCTACGGAATATAGAGTTGGCAATGATACGGTGCACCAGTAGAAGGCATGGATGGATAATGCAAGATGCCTTCGCTCTGGTGATAGGAAAAGGAGAGAGGCCAGTGATTTGCTCCCAGAAAACATTCTGGTCATACTCATCAGGATATGATGTGAGATGTATGATGGCATCGGAGATGAGAGCGGTGTACCAGTGAAAGAGAGGGTTCAAAGAGTTGGTGGACATGCCATAGTCCTTGTTTATCAAGTGGAACGAGAACCCAGAAGGTTGGTGTCTAAGAGAACTCAGAAAATCTATGGTGAGTCTCTTATAAGTTCGTGCCTCACACACTAGAAACTTAGCCCACCCTATGTTATGAAGTAGGGTCCGGACACCCTCGATAAGTCCTAGTGAATCAAGAGTGGGTATGCTCTGGAACCTAGTGGGTACAATGACTCATCGAAAAAGGGATGTGAAAGTGTTGCATTTACGTTCCTCAACGGAAATGATTCATAGAATGTCAATCTGTGGTGGTGCGATAGTTGGTGGTGCATCAGTAGATGTGGAAGCCACATCAGTGGACGTATGTGCACATGTGTTTCTCCCTTGGGGTGATCTCTCACGTGTGGGTGCCAAACACTTTCTTCGCTCTCTTGGAGGCATGGTGTGGGTGTAAAGTATGATCGTGGGTGAAATATGTGTAAGCCATAAAGTGTGCACAAAAGTTGAATCCCGTGACATTTAACAAAATTAGCGAGCTATTGAATTTTTTTTAAGAAAAGGAAGGTGTATACCCAAGATGGCAATGATCCTCGCTGATTTGCAGCCACCAGCCTCAATCAATGTCCTGAAGATTCCCTTAAGGTCCATCAAGGGATTCCAAGCCTTGAAGAAGCCCCGCACCGATTGGATTCCCAGAAAACCTCCGACATGATCGCGTTAGGGTTTTAGTTGTAGGTTATTTTGAGTGGGATTGACGGTGGAAGGTGAGTTTGATGGTGGAGGGTTGGGGATATGATTTTGGAGAGAGGGAGAGGGATTGGGAGTGTTTGTGTTATCGGTGATGGATAGATTTGAGAGAAGAAGTTGAAACGACAGACGAAATTGAGCGTAATACGATAGAGTTGGGGTGGAGTGATTAGATAGACAGGCGACGCGATTGTCTTAAACGGTCGTGTCGTTTGGCATAAGGTCGCATCGATTGTAAGGATTAGAAATAAACGGGTTTATGAACGACGCGGTCACGTCGATGCCAAATCGACCGTGTCTTTAAGAATTTTTGGTGCCCCAGAAGCTTGATCAACGCGGTCATTTTGAGATTTACGCGGCAATTTAATAAATCTCCTGTCAGAAAACAGTAAGTTGGCATACTTATACAGTCGCATCTTTTGGGTTAAACAACAGCGTAAATGATGGGATTTTGGTGGATTTTGGCTTTTAATTTTTGATAACGACACGATCGTTGCAAGATGTCTAAACTACCACGTAGATGATGGAAGATGAGTAAAAATTTTAGTCTTAGAAGTTGGTTCGAAGCGGTCGTTTCAAGAAAAATTAAATGGCCGCGTGCAGGGTGAAATTTTGGCTCAGAAAGTCAGTAAGGTCACATACCTTAAACGAATGCATCGTTTGGGCGAAACGACCGCATCGTTTAGGCTCTCCTTAGCGTCAATTTTCTCCCATTTTGCTTCGTTCGACGCGGTCACATGTGTTTGCTCCACATGGTCGCGTCGAATGGTGATTCTGCTTCTCTCTAAGCTCTTCAGCATGCGGTCTTGTCGTGTATCCCACACGACTGCTTCTATCCCTCATGCATTGAAAAACTTGGGATTATATTCTGGGGCATTGGGTTTTATGCAATCAAACTTTAAGCTATCCTAACTAGGATTAACAATGAAGATAAAGACTAGAATAAAGCCAATAACTTGGGTTGCCTCCTAAGAAGTGCTTGTTTTAAGTCTTTAGCTTGACTCCCTTTTTGTGTGTTCATGGTGGCTCCAAGGTGGAGAGCGTTAAAATTTCTTTCTCTCCAATGGGACTCTCGTAACGTAGTGCTTCAACCTTTGCCCGTTGACCTTAAAAGGGGTGTCTCTCCCAATTACTTCGATGGATCCAAATAGGAACACTCGTGTGACCATGTATTGACCAAACCATCTTGATCGTAGCTTTCCCATGAATAACTTTAGTCTTGAGTTGAAAAGGAGAACCACATTGCCTTCCTTAAACTCCCTCTTTGTGATGTGTCTGTCGTGCCACCGCTTCGTCTTTTTCTTGTAAATGTGGGTGTTTTCATAGGCGTCGAGTCTGAATTCATCCATCTCGTTCAGCTGCACGAGGTGACACTCTTGTGTGCTCTTGCTATTGTAGTTTAAGTGTTTGATATCACAATACGCTTGTGTTCAAGTTCCACCGGAAGATGGCACACCTTTCCATAGACTAGACGATACATGGAAGTTTCAATTGGAGTTCTGTAAGTAGTCCGGTAGGCCCATACTGCTTCATCCAATTTCAGTGGCCAGTCTCTTCTCGAATTTGCTACAATATTTTCCAATATATTCTTGATCTCCCGATTGGAAATGTCTAATTGGCCACTTGTCTGAGGGTGATAAGTGAGTCCATCGAGATGACGTATTTCATACTTCCTCAGGAGGGCCTCAAATTTATTTTCGATAAAATTCTTCCCTCCGTCGCTAATGACCACTCTCGGGAGTCCAAATCTGGGGAATATATTTCTTTTGAAGAACTTGGCAACCATCAGTGCATCATTAGTTGGTGAGGCTATCGCTTCGACCCACTTAGAAACATAGTCCACTTCGACCAATATGTATTGGTTTCGAGGCTAGACAGAAACGGTCCCATGAAGTCAATTCCCCAGACGTCGAACACCTCTATCTCCAGGATGTTATTCAATGACATTTCATTCCTTTTGGAGATATTTTCTACTCTTTGACATTTGTCACATCCCTTAATGAAGACATTCATGTCTTTAAACAATGTGGGCCAGTAGAAACCACACTGAAGAATTTTCGTTGCAGTCTTCATTGTACATGCATGCCCTCCACAATATAGGTTCTGACAGTGCGATATGATAGATGTCACCTCACTTTCCTGTATGCATCCCCTAATAATCTCATCACTGCAAGTTCTGTATATGAGTGGATCATCCTAAAAGCAGCTTCGAATGTTAAGCAAGAACCTCTTGCTTTGCTGTGGGGTTTTGTCGTGTGGCATGAAACCACGGACAATGAAATTCACAATATCAGCAAACCATGGGGTTTTGGCTAGGGCGACAGCAAATGGTTGATCATCTGGGAAGGAGTCGTCTATCGGTAGAGAGGTGTTTGGGTCTTCATAAATGAGTCGCAATAGGTGATTCGTAACTACGTTCTCGACACCCTTCTTATCTTAAATTTCCAAATCAAATTCCTGTAGCTAAAGGATCCATCGAATCAATCGTCGTTTGGCATCATTTTTGTTTAGCAAGTACTGGAGAGCGGAATTGTTGATTTGTGGTAAATATTACATATTTAACACCTCATTTAGACTTATTTTGTGCATATATGGTACGTCCAGCCGTATTTTGAATATCATCATTTATTAGAGACTTCATTTGATTTAAGCACAAAACAGAATTTTATTGAGTATTTGGCATTCTCATATTTTTCTTGCAAAGATTTCGATCTCACGAATCCAACGACTATTTATGAATATTTTCTGAGATCTATGCTAATTACTACGAATTTTTTGTAATATACTGTTTCCGTATATACAAGTTTAATGTGTGTATTTTTGGATATATTTGTACGTATGAAAGTTGTGGGTATTTCATGAATTTTCCATAATTTTCTAATAATTAAATTATTTTTAAATAAATTTTAGAACATCATTTGAATTATATAAATGAAGTATTTGGATGAAATTCTATGTATTAGTATGGTATGGACTACTAATGATGTATTTCTATTTTAACTAAAAAGGTAAAATTTGGAAAATCCTTAAAGGGACACATGGCCTATTAGGTGTCCTTGGCATAATCAACCTTTAACCATAGCTTGGCACCTAATGCAACACTTGGCTAGCCTAGCTTAAAAGAAGGTGATGATATGGAGAAACTTTAAAAGGAAAAAGAAAAAGAAAAGCAAAGTTTGTTTTCATCCCATCACTTCCCCTCCATGGCCGAACCAACTTCACCCCTTGCACCTCCCTCCACCACCATGGCCGGTCACCAAATTCACCTCCATTGTCCACTTCTCTAGGCCGAACCAACCCTTCCATTTCTTTAATCAATTCCATCTCACAAACCCTATTTTGGATGCATGGAGCTTGAAGGAGAAGCTTGGAGAAGAAGAAGCTAGGAGGAAGGCTAAAGCTTGAAGAAGGAGGATTATCTTGATGTAGGATTCTCACAACTCTAGTTAGGAGCCATTTTTAGAGTGGGATAGAAAGCGATAATTTCATTAGCATTAATTAATCAACGGGTCTAAGGAAATTAGGATTAACACTCACATTTGTGTTGGCATGCTCTAGTTTATATTCTTGTAAAGACTAATGCTAGACACATTATCAATTTGGTAGCTTGCTCTATGAGTATATTATTGGCATGCCCTATGTTGTTAATGTATGTTGTTATGCCACAAGTTGTAGTTAAGCCTCTTTTTAATATGCAATGTTCATTGAGTAAGTTGATACCATTAGTTATGTTAATATGTTTCACAATATGCTCACAACATGGGTTACAACATGGTTTACAACATGCTCACAACATGGTTTACAACATGGTTTACAACATGCTCACAATATGGGTTACAACATGGTTTGCAACATGGTTTGCAACATGCGCACAACATGGTTTACAACATGAGTTAAATGTTGTATGTTATGAAATTTTTCATGACATCCTAAATATTGTATGCTAGTGTAGTAGCTTCATTTTATTAAGTATGTCATCTTTTGCCATATGCTAGTGTTGTAACTTCGTTATGTAAATTGTAGCTTCATTATGCAAGTCGTAGTACATTGAAATGATGATATATGTTGTGGTATGATAGACATGGTGATGGGTATGCCCTTTAGTGTGCATGATCTTGAGAATGAAATGGAAATATGTTGTGGTGAAAGAGACCACTTGGAAAATTTATGGATGTGGAAATGATATGTGTGCAAAAAAATAACAGAAACAATGAATTTGTTCCATGAAATGAGAGTGAGGAAGAGCGATAAGAATATGGAGCCTTTAGTCCATTTTAAAATGGGTGAAGCTTCAGATGTGGGTTTTGGGGGAGAACACGTGTAAAGAGTAGGTCTTAAGGAGCGGACAGATGATAGATGTCTCACTCGCTTGTCACTCCCAGAAGGGGGAGTTGACTAGAGTTGGATAGGCCGGTGGTGTACTTGTGATGCAACATGCGATAATTGATGGTTTGCTCCGTTTGTCCCAATAAAAACCGAGATGATAGATTGTCTCACTCCCGTACCTTGCTCTGTTCGGGTACGGAGTTACGAGAGGCCAAACAAGTGCTCATGTTATTGGTTGAGGTACCACTTTTCACCCAACCTGGGTGAAGTCCTGCTCCTTAATTGTCCTATTATTTACACGTGTTCCCAAACATGTAAATTGATAATCTAAAGTAATTGTCTTTCAAATGTAAATGTTGTTATCTCATGTTCATGTGTTCCTCTGTTTTGCTATCTCATGCTGACTTGCACCTCTGTTTACTTTAATGCTACTACCTCATGTCAACATGTTCCTATGTTACTTTCTGCCCTTGCATGTTATAATATGGTTACTTATGCATGTTTTACAAGGTCTTCGTAATGCTTGGATCTCATGTCGTTGATACTTTTATATATGCATTGTGACCATTACTTGTTAGACCACCCTTCTTAGATAGGAAGTCCCCTTGTAGTGTGAGAAACTCTGAGACTGGTCCCTGTTGTGCTTATATTTTCCATATTTTTACCATGCATTTTCATGTCGTTTCGGTCGACCGTATACATATTTTCATATTATATCGCACTTTTCTCGATATTCTTGATCCTTTTGATGTTTTATGTGTTTTCAAGGAATTTGGCGAGATTCGGAGCGATATGGGGTTCTGGGCACAACCTCGACGCCAAAGCTTACTTCACCTTGCCACGACGACCCAAGGAGGCCAAAGAAGCAAGGGAGAGGAGTAGGAAAGAAGAGAAGAAGAGAAGAGAAGAGATGAGAAGAGAAGAGAAGAGGAGAGAAGGAGTTTCCAGATCGCTTGGCCGAGCGCATCATGCGCTCGGCCGAGCTGTGATATGGCAAGGATGCATCTTCGGGGTGTTCGGCCGAGCGACAAGCTCGCTCGGCCGAGCGACCAGTCCGCTCAGCCGAGTGACCAGCCCGCTCGCTTGAGCTAGCCGTCAGGAGAGCCCATCAAATGAAGACTTGGGGCTCTAGAAATGTTGGATTTAATTTGCTCGGCTGTAACGACCCCAAAATTCGTATACGTGTATTTATACGTATTTTTGAGCGTATATATGTGCGTACAAATTTTTGGGGAATCCTTATGTACTTTATTTAATTTTGTCAAGCTAAAAATTATTTTTAAATAATTTAGTATGACATATGATTTTTATTAAATAAAATATATGGTTGGAATACTAATGTCTTGGTGAGTATTAAGTATTGTATGTGTATTAAGTGGGTATAGTTATTTTTCTATAAAACAAAATCCTAATTTTTGCTAAGGGACACCTCCACCTTTGATGTGTCAAGATATCCTTGATCCTTACCTAACCCAAGGCTTGGTGGCATGCTTAGAGGATTTTAGGGAGATGAGGTGGCTACTCTAGGAATTAGAAAGAAGGTTTCATTGACTCACTCTCTCCCCAAAGATCAGACCGAATTCATCCCTTCCCCTTGCTCCCTCGTAGACATTAGGGGGGACTGAGCACCCGTAGGGCTATGCCACCCTCACTCTGCACACCCCCGTAGCATCCATGTCGTCGTTTTGGTGCTGTTGCTCATTCTGGGAGCCTGTGGAGGAGAAGAAGGATTTAGAGAAGGAGAAGGTTTGAAGAAGGAGGAGCCATAGGGATTTGGGCTACCCCCTTGTCTCGCATCACCCCTAAGGTAGGATTCCATCTCCAACTAGTATTAGAGTTGCATGTTCAGTTTCATAAGAAAGCTTGCATCTTTATTTATCCAAGATAACTCATGCACCGTTCATATATCTTGAGTTTGTATGGTTTTGTACGTTGAGCAATCCTGAGTTTTGTAAGGTTGTGTGTGGTGAGCAATCTTGAGTTTTGTATGGTTGTGCGCGGTGAGCAATCCTGAGTTTTAGGTGGTTCTGTGCGGTGAGCAATTTTGGACAGATTTATATGCTGATTGTTCTGCTTAGTCCTTCTAATCTAGACTTGAGTTCACTCAGAAACTTTTATGGCCTAAAGATTTGACTGTTATCTATATAACTTTCATGTTTAGAACATTTGTTAATTCAGATTGCAATTAAGAGTAAAAATTCCATCTTTACAACATATCAGAATTTCATCCAGTCTGTACACAGTTTGGCAAAACGTAGATCAGTCCCTGCATACTCCATAGAATTTGATGAACTTAGTCTCGTTGGAAAGATAACTACTTTTTCTCTAACTTTCAGTGAGTGCACATTTTCGAGATTTTAACTGTAACATGTCCTAAACTAGCAATCTTTACAGATCTTAGAATCTGTCTGAAAAACAGATCCGTCGGGTCTTACCAAACAATTCACCATAAATCACCCAGGTCATATTTCTGCATGAAAATTTATAGGTGAATCCAGAACAACAATATCTACAACTTTCATTTGTATTGTATATGCATGTTTGATACAAAATTATGGAGTAATGTGCTTCTTAATGTAACTGTTATGCTTTTCTAGCAAGCTGAAAGATTTGAATGTTGTTTTAGGTTCTTTTGGGGTTAATCTTGCCATTAATGTTCTTAATTGTTGCTGTTATATGGTAAGATGTGGTTTATGTTCTTGACACATGCAAATGATGATGTGAATATGGTTATATGTTTCATGTATATTATGAGAAATGAGAAAGGGAATGCACAAGGTGATGCATGTCCCAAATATGTGATGAACTGTGGAAAGAAAAGAAATGGAAAGTGTTATGTTTCATGAAAATGACTAAGTCCTCTTAAAGGAGGGTGACATGGGGTTTGGGGGGAACACGAGTAAATTAAAGGAGTTAAGGAGCGGACAGATGATATGAATTCTCACCCACTGTATCACTCCCGGAAGGGCGAGTTGAAAGGGTTGGAGAGGCCACTGGTGTACTCGTGATGCACCATGACGGCAACTGATGGTTTCGTCCGTTTGTCCGACAGAAAAACCAAGCTGGTCTCGCTCCAGTACCTTGCCCCGTTCGGGTACGGAGTTGCGAGAGGCCCCCTCCGGTGCTCGTGTTGCTGGTTGGGGTACCACTTTTCACCCACCCTGGGTGAAGTCCGACTCCTTAGCGTTCTACGATTTACCCGGGTTCCAAAATGCTAACCAATGGATTAATTGTTAACCCTTATTATTCTTGTAGCAATGGCAAATGTATGTGTTGTTTACTTGTGTTTCTTTACTATGGTTCTTTTATGTTGTATACCATTGTTGTACACCTTGCCTGTTGCACGTGCACGCTTTCACATGTTCATAACTATAGTTGTTACTTCCTTTACTACAGTAGATGTTTATGCCATGACATACACTCTGCCTGCTCACGTGCACCCTTTCCACACTTCATGTAAGGACTAGTTGAGATATGGAATTCCTACTGGGTCACGCGTTGACGTGCCCCACCGTTGACTTTTCTGGTTCAGGTGTTGGAGTTGGTTGGCGGTTATGAGGTGGAGCAGTGGAGTTTTGTGGATGAGTTAGGTTGGGATGGCGAGGGGTAAGGTGAGGGTGTTTGTACTCTTGGGATTTTGTTTGGATGGTAACTAGATGATGATGATGGATGTATGTACAGATGATGATGTATAGAAATCAGACCTTCTTTGGGTTTAGTTGTTATACAGTTTCCCTCTGTGATTCTTTCTGTGTTTATGTTATTGGTTGTTTGGTTGTGCTTTGAAAACATTACATGTACTATCCCAGCAGTGCACAGTGGACCTGCTGCTTGTGTTTGTAATTTTGTATTTTCTTCGTAGCACCCGTCTCTTTGGGAATACCTGATACGGATTCGTACTTATCGGGTATCTCGAGGAGCGGGGCATTACATCGACCGAGCGACATGGCGCTCGGGCGAGCGACTCAACTCGCTCGCCCGAGCGGCCCCCTCCCGAGTGCCAAGCAGAGCGATACACAAGGCACCGCTCGGTCAAGCGACTACTGTGCTCGGCCGAGCGGTATGTCGGCAGACTCCATTTTAACTTAAGTTAATGTGGTTTAGGTTGATTTTCTTGTAAAACCTGAACCCAAACTGTTTTGTATAAATAGTGAACATTTTTTGGAGTAGGTTAAGCAGTTTTTCCTGTAGCAATAACCCTTAGAACTATTTTGGGAGCTCTCATTTGGTAATTTCTTTTGCAATCTATTTCTTTATTTGTGGTTGGATTTGTTGATTTCTTGACTATTGCTCTCATTTCTCTTGCTCTCTCTATTGAAATTGATTTCATGCAATTTGACCGGTTGGATATGTCTAACTCTATTGCTACTGTTTTTAGAGATTTTGCCATGTTAGAGTAGTGGGTTTCTAGGACTTAGGGACGGTCCCTAGGATCCTAGGGATCAGATTTTAGGTTAGACCCATATTGGATCAATCTTGGGTTGCCATATGGTGGTTTGGACAAGTGTTTTGGGGGATTGGCCTTAGGATCAGAGTATCGCGAAGGCGGCTCCATATCCTAGGGAGAATCCCCACGAATTTGATTTGGGCTTAATAGCCATTTCTAGGGCTCGTGATCACGAGAGTGACTCGAGAGCTAGGGGTACCGCTAACCCCCAATCTGCTAGTCGGTGACTGCGAGAGCATGCCGATTTCTAGAACCGACCATATGATAGCGTCGCAACCCGTAGATCACGAGAGTAGATACAGAGTTGCGAGGCGGGACCAAGTGTTAAGCTTAATGCATGCATCCCCATGTGAAACCGACTGCGAGAGCACGGTTTCGTATAGGGATGCGTTAGACGAGTAGGAATAACGAAAGTTAAATACTCGTTCTCATCTACGGATGTGACACTCCTAATCTAACCTATCGTCCGACGTAGGTCCATTTACCTAGCATCCGTGACCGAGGGCCTAGCAGGGAATCCTGAAAGCCTTAGATGTTTAAATTCTTAGTTAACTCTCGACTTTCACAATCAATCAATCAATCAATCGTGACAACCCCCCGACCACATACTCTCCTCCTTCCATATAAAGCTAAGCGTTAAACCATCGCCTCCCAGAGTTCGACAATCTTTCTATACTATAGCGCACCGTGCACTTGTGAAGATTTGCACCCCTGTGGTGCAAACCCGGGGACCGAACAAGTTTTTGGCGTCGTTGCCAGGGAGGCAACGGTTTGCTTTAGCTTTTGGTTGGAGAGGGTTGGTTTCATCCACACTTAACACCGCACCACTTCTTTTTTTATTTGTCTATTTTTCCTTTTATTTTTATTATTCTCTTATTACACTCTGTTCTCTTTTTTGCTAACGAGTTCCACGATTTTCTTGAGTGCCTCTATTTTGCATGCAGACATGTTCTCAGGGAGGAGAAAACCTTATACACTTTGATCCTAAGATAGAGGCTACCACAATGAGACTCGCAGCAGAAAAAAGGAGAAGAATAGCGATGGCTGAGACTTCCATAGGACCGCAACCTCTCGTTCAACCAGAATTGATCCGGGATTTCAAGAGGCCCGGCACCGCCTTGGCTTCCTCCATGACAGTACCGTCGATTCGAGGGGGGAACTTCGAGTTAAATACAAGGCTCATCCTGCTGGTGCAACAGGACTGCTTCCACGAGCTCTCACATGAGAACCCCAGTCACCACGTGGAGGCGTTCTTAGCCAAGTGCTCCACATTCCTAATGCACGGGGGGCAACAATGATGCGATCAGGTTGCGGCTTTTCCCCTTCACCTTGAAGGATAAGGCCCATTATTGGCTGACATCCCAAGCGCCTGGAACCTTCACGACATGGGAGCAACTGGTGGAGGCCTTCATCACCAAGTACTTCCCCCCTTCGAAGATGCTGCGTCTTCGAAACCAAATCACAAATTTTGAGCAAGGGGGCCAGGAGTCTTTGTATGAGGCCTGGGAATGATACAAGGATCTCCACCATTAATGTTCGAACCATCGCATCGCTATGTGGGACCTGGTCCTATCTTTCTATAATGGAATGCGTTCAGACACAAGGATGATCGATGATGCTATGGCAAATGTGGCCATAATAGGGAAAGAGCTAGCTGAAGCCATGAGGATCCTTGAGGCCACGGCAGCCAACAACCAACATTGGAGGGACGAAAGCTCCACCCTAACTATTGCCAAGGTCCCAGAAGGAGGCCGGAACGAAGTCAGCGAGGGAGCTATATTTGATGGCTGTCTCGAATCCCTTACACCGCAAATGGCCAGACTGGAGCACCGACTCGACGATAGACCCAGCTTATCCCCCACCAACACATATGTCGCATACAAGAGGTGCACAGATCAGGGACCCAATGGCAGGACCTACTCTTACCAGGCACCTCCTGCAACAACAGAGGAGGCCAACTACACCTCCAATGACAGAGGAGGAAACATGGGAGCCTACGGGAACCCGTCCTGGAGAAACCACCCTGGTTTCCAGTACGTGAATAGCAGCAGAGCACAACAGCAACCTCATCAGCAGCAACATTATCAGTAGCAGCAACAACAGTATCAGTAGTAGCAGCAGCCACATCAGTATCAGCAGCAGCAGCAGTAGTCTGGACAGAGACCATATGCCCCCTATTGACCGCCAGGGTACTAGCAGTAGCGTCAGCAGCAGCTAGCTTTGCCCGCTCATCCTCCAGCTTAGTAGAAGTCCTCCTTAGAGGCCACCTTGGAGAGATTCATCAAGGAGCAGGCAAAGCTCAATCTAGACCATGCGGCACGCAACAAGGAACTTTTCATTACGGTGGACCAGTTGAAGGAGCAGCTGAGTCAGATGGCCCGGTCCTAAGGCAAGCTCCCCGCTCAGTCAGAGAAGAATCCCAGGGAGAGTGCATGGGCCATCACCACCCATAGCGGCCTATCGACGATGGATCCAGAGCCGCCGATGATGATTCCTACAGCTGCATCACCCGAGGAGGTGGTAGATGGGCTCCCACAGGTTACAAATGGTGGAGATATTGATGCTGAGGAGCAGCCTATCATCGTTGAGAGATATGGCCTTCCCGTGGTGGGAGAAGTGATTAAGGAAAAGGCAAGTCCCATGGAGAATCCTAAGTGTCGCCCCGCTCCAGTTCCATTCCAGAGTAGATTGGCTAAGACCAAAATGGCAGAGAAGTACGCCAAATTCATAGAGCTTCTGAAGGGAGTGGAGCTGAATATTACGTTCATGGACGCCCTCACAGAGGTACCCTCGTATGCTAAGTTCCTTAAGGAACTAATCTCGAGGAAGAAGAAACAGAGCAGGTTTTGTTGGCAGAGCAACTATCCTTATTTCTAAGAAGCAACAAGATGCCAAAGAAGCTCCTGGATCCGAGGAGCTTCACCGTTCCTTGCTCCATAGGTTGCGTACCCATCAGGAGGGCCTTAATAGATTTGGGGGCAAGCATCAGCCTGATGCCCTTGTCCATCTTCCGCTGCCTCAACACCAGGACGGAGTTAGAGCCCACAACCATGACCATCCAACTAGCAGATAGGTCAGTGACGCACCTGGTCTGAGTGGCTAGGGACGTCGTCTTACAGATTCCCAATAGGGTGAGTGTGTCGGTGGATTTCGTTATTATGGACATGGCGACAGATGGATGATAACAGCTGATTTTGGGTCATCTGTTTATGGCGATGGCTGGAGTGCTAATAGATGTGCGTAAAGGCACGCTCTCCGTCAATGTCGGAAACATTGAGGCTGAATTTTGGCTACCTAAGCTGATGAGGGAGAGGAGCCCGCTGCGAACGTCAGGTATCTTGATCTGGTGGAGGATGAGCTCGTGAATGAGTTCATAGCTGAAGAAGTATTGGTGGACCCCCTACTATGGAGCGAGGACCATGGGTTGGATCCTCAGCACGACAAGGTTGTCGCGGCATATTTACATGTCCTAGACGAGGACATCGACGATAGATCAACGATGCACGAGTACACCATGCTCGTCTTGGAGGATTACGACCCGGATGTCGTGAATATCAGGAACTTGATGGCTGCAGCATCCATGGGGCGCTCCAAAGAGAGACAAGTACCGACGAGGAAAGAGGATGGACGGACCAACAAGGGTCCGAAGGAGGCGTTCGACCAACTGGCCCCACAAGGGTTGGTCGGGAAGAACGATGTGTGCATCTCGCATGTGCACATCGTTCTTCCCGACGAATTCATTGAGCTGCAGGGGTCAAGCTAATGACCTTAAACAAGCGATTGGCAGGAGGCAACCCGACCTATTTACTCGCATTTCGATTTTAATTAGATTATTAAGTTTTTTTTTAGTTTAAAAATTTGAAAATTCATAAATAACTGAGGCTTATTGATTTTGGCAGGGATTTGGCAATCATGATGATGAACGAATGAGCAAAACATGAGCGTGGAGTTGAGACTCAAAGCAGCGAGAAAGACGAGATGTGCTAGAGGCTGAAAGTGTTGAAATTTCAGATTGCTCAGTCGAGCGCATAAGGTGCTCGATCGAGCGACTAGCCCAGCAAAAGGGAGACAGTTCACCTGAGTGGGACCGCTCGACGACCGCTCGCCCGAGCGCTCGACCCGCTCGGGAAAACCCCTTTAAAGCAGCATTTGTGTTGCTCGCTCAAAATTTCAAGCGAGCCACCCAATCTCTTCCCCCAAACCCCTAATTTCCCCCCTCCGAGCGACGCCTCTCTCTCCCTGAGCATCACCACCCCAGCAACCTCCTCCTCCGAGTGACATCTCCCCACTCCTTCCCCGACTCCGACGACCCATCTCCCTCTCTCCCAGACCCCCCCTCTCTCTCCCAGACCTCCCCTCCCCTAACCATATACCCCCCTCTCCAGCCACCAAACCTCCCCCGAGCGCCACCCCCCTCTACTCTCGACCTCGAGTGCAACCACCCCCCCGAGCATCTCTCTCCCTCTCCCTTCCAATCACATTCCCCCACCCATCCCCTCTTCACCCCTAAACCTAACCCCCCTCCCCTCTATCACCCCCGAATTTCCCCCAAAAGCAATTTCAAATTTACAGGTTCAAGGAAGCTTGGCAGGACTCATCACCGATTGGACCTCTCACGTCACTCGAGGACCTCGCATTCGCTGCTCTCGAATCGCTAGGGTTCCACTCTTCCCTCTCATATTTATTATTATATATATATATTATATCACTTATGGAACGAGCACACGATGCCTTGCATAGTCATCATCCGCTTATCGTCATCCTCGCCATATTTGCCATGTTCGACGGCACCTCCACACACATCCACTACCACACCCACATGCACTCAGCCTTTACACACTTCCACGGCACCCCCACACACCGCCATCACCACCACTTCCATGGCAGCTTCATGCACTTTCGCTGCACCTTCACCACGCTTACACGTGCATCCACCACTGCCACCCCACCCCCTACACGTCCCCCCCATACACACACGTCCACCACCGTCTCCAGACCATCCACATCTCCATCCTAGCCACCACGTCTATGCCAAAAGTTGTTGGCCCACAAGCCGACCTCCTTTAGGCATCGCACCACCACCACCACATCCACTTCCACTCCCACAGCAACACCACGCACATCCAGCACCACCACCACCACACGCACTTCCACCACACTCACATCACCCCCACACACTTCCACCACACCCACCACTTCCACTACACCATCCCAACCACCACCCCTCCACCTCAGTATTCCAAGAAGAAGAAGCCACATAGAGATCCCCTCATGCTAGGCCACGCACCGCCACATGCATTCCCACCTAATCCCCACCTAATCCCCTTCACCCCCACATGCCAGGAAGAAACACCTGGCTACTGGCTCCTTAGTGGGGACGTCACCCCCCCCCCAAGTCAGACCATTCCCACAGCACCATTCCCGCCACCCCCCGCAGCCCGAGATGCCCCCTAGAGACCTAAAGCATCAACTTCATAGACGATGCTCATCGCCACGCTTTTACCGACCTCTCTAGGCACCCGGTCGTTGATCGCTCCGGGATGTAACCCAAAAGAACGGTTGTAGTTTTACCGCAAGTGCACGGTGTAGCAGCGAGCGGGTTATCGAACACAGGGAGGACGAATGACCGTGCTTGTTCCGATCAACCTTGCTATTTAAGAAGAGAGAAATTTGCCTTTGGCGATCCTGTCACAATCGTCAGACAAAGTACGGAAGTATCAAATCAAATAAAGAACGTCTAGGGAATGGGGAATTCCCGCTACTCACCATATTTCGTAAAAGTGGTTCATCGGTATCAAAATCGCTAGAATAAGATTTTGGATGAACTAGTTGCAACTGAATGTAGAACCAAGCTCACGCTCTCGCGCTGTTGCCGGTCTATAGCTATCCTAGGCTCGGGCCCAATCTCTTGCAAACCCTAGCCTAGGGAAGCTAGCATTAGGATCAACATCATCGTTCAATCGCGCACCGAGCCCAATCTCTTGCAAACTCGGCCCACGACCTAGTTTGGGATAGTTCCTACCCGTCCAATCTCTTGCAAACGGGTATTGGCGCGGAATTGGAACCGGAAACCCTAGTATCGGTCCAATCTCTTGCAAACCGATACTACGGAAATTCGATTCCAACCCAATTCGGATTTCTAGAGTTTCCTATCGGATTAGGATCCAATCTCTTGCAAATCCCAATCGATGTGAATTCCTAGCCATCCGTAGTAAATTGATCCCAATCTAATCCCTAGTAGCAATTCTAGCAAAATTCCTACCAATTCATCACAATTATGAAATAGGGCTTGTAGGGTTCATCCCCACGCCCCCAAGACGTGGCGACTACTCACAATTCATAGCAAGATCACAAAAATAATCAATGAAATAAGCAATAGAATTCATCACAATATTGAGATATGCAATAAAAATAGAATTTTTAGAGAAGAGAAAACACAAACCAATGGAGTTCTTCAATTAATCCAACAAAAATCCAATTTTGTTTCCTCTCCAATCACAAGAATAAAACTAAAAAGCTAATCTAAAAAGCTGCAAAAATCTAAGAGAAAAGCTCTCCAAACTAGGGTAAAAACAGGGGTTAAATAGCCCCCAAAATCGTCCAAAACTGTGACCAAAATACCCCTGCGCAGCCTGTTTTCCGCAATTTTCGCTACAGGCAGCGCGTCGCACTCGGCCGAGTGACAAAAGTCGCTCGGCCGAGTGAAAACCCTGTAATTTTCCAGTAAGTCTCGATCTTCTGGGGTCTTCACTTCGGGGGCTGCTCGGCCGAGTGAGTTGTCGTCACTCGGCCGATGGCTTCATGGTACTCGGGCGGTCGGGATTATCCACTCGGCCGAGTGGGTCTTCTAAAGCTCAGGCAGCCGAAAAACAGTAACATGGCGATTTTTGAATGGCTTCGTCTGGGCGCCACTCGGGCGGACGGGGTCTCGTCACTCGGCCGATGTGGTCTCCGTCGCTCGGCCGAGTGCACATATGAATCGTGTCTGATCTGGTCGGCCGAGCTGTGTCTCGCTGGTCGGCCGAGTGACTCCTTCACTCGGCCGAGTGGGACACTAAAAATGCCCAGATTGCTTGTTTTGGCCTCCTCGTCGCTCCTGCGACGTCCGTTCTTCTTCCGCTCCTCTCCAACAGCAAAATACCCCTCGGGGAGGTCGTCGGTGACCGTCTGGAGTAAGCGCATCTCGAGATCACTCCAAATCGTGCCAAATCACCTAAAATGCGACAAAAACAACAAATCGTGAAAAACATCGCAATATCGTCGATATATCGTGAAAAACATGATTTGGGCGACCTAAATGGCATGCAAACATGCGGGAAAAAGGTGTAAAATAAGGAGTGATCAGTCGTCTCGACCAAATTGGCTGGCCTAGGAGCCTTAGAGCAGCTTGGCATTTTACCAGGGGTTAGGCAGCTGTACGCGAACCTGGGCTGGGAGCATTTTCTAGGGCTTCAGGCGAAGACTTACATTCGCTTGACCCTAGAGTCCCTCAGCTCACTTTGCCGTACCGACACGGGGATTACATTCTCCATACTGGACGTGGAGATGGAGTTCACTTACGAGGGACTCCGGACCATATTCCAGCGGCTTGTAGTCCCTATCCTCGAGACCAATTATACCCCAGGCTTGGATACTCCTCCTGCTATCTACACTACAAGCTTTTGGGAGAGGATTTCCGAGTTGCCTTCCTTCAGCACTGCCGCTCGAAGGCCTCCTCGATCATCCACCCCTGCCTTAGGCTAGCTCAGTGCCACTTGCCACTTGCCACTACCAAGCTATGCATAAACGAGCCAGGGACTATGTCCTCTATCTTGTTTGTCCTTTTGTGGGGCGTGTCCCTCCCCCGTGAGGCACTACCAGATGGCACCTCTCGCCCTCCTACCCCATTGATCAGGCACAGATCTTATGTGATCGTTTATGTTGGCTGCTACACTGAAGAGGGGCCCCATCTGTTGTGGCGGATTTTTCACCATTGTCGCCCATAGGGCCAATCTAGTCCTCCCCCATGATCTTCTAGAGGCGACGGGCCCTACTACACTATCCTTGTGTATGCTTATGCACATGCAGATTGTTAGGGCCCACGGTGACTGCCACTGGGTTTATCTTCATGGGCATTATAACGTCGATTATTTAGTGCTCCCGAACCTAGAGCTGACCACCGTGGCCCCTCTGCAGATTGAGTGGATCCTCCCCATGAAGGAGCACATCCCTCCCATTTATGAGCTAGAGCCTGATGATGGGCAGGTTGCCCAGCAGTAGCCTGCTCAGCAGCCGGGCACTGCTCCTGCACACGCTAAGGAGCCACCCCACACCCTGCCTCAGTCTGAGCCTGCAGCAGCCCCTTCTGTCTCCACATCTGTTGAGGGCCCTGTCGCATCTGTCATGCCCTATTTAGCACTATATGCGTATTCCATTGAACACACGTGGTATTTCTACCTATGGTGCATACGTAGGCATGAAATAAACGAAGATATTGATGTATGTATCGTAGTGAAAGGGGGATTGGGCTGTGATGTGTGGCTAAGAGACGAGAAAGCGAGATTGAGTGCGGGAGAAGTGCGAAAGACGTCGTGGGTGCAAAACAACAGGAATGCGTTGGATGTGTGTGCGTGGTGCATGTATGCATGAGTAGGCATGCATGAGTGTGTGTAGGGAAGCCATGAAAGTGTGAAATGGGTTAGAGGTCAATGTCAACCCCCATAAAATTTTAGAAAGGCGATGGGCAAAATGGTCATTTGGACTAAAACTGCTGTGCGTACATACTAAAGTTGTGTGTGCATAAAGTAATGGCAAACTTGTAAATACCTAAAAGTTGAGGGGCATTTTTGGAAGGGTATTTTGGTCATTTAACATGTTGCATGCTTATCCTAGGAGTTTTCTAGTAAGAGATATTTTGAGAGAAAGTTCTCTCTTTTTCTTTACTCTTCCTTTCTATCTTTTCATTTTTTCTTTCCTCCCTTTTCCTCCCAATAGGGCCGGCCACCCCCTCTCCCCTTTTCTCCTTCTTCTTCATTAGGAAACCCTAATTACTCACTCCAAGAATCAAGTATGTCATGTGGCTTGCAAGTGGGAAGAAGGTGGAGAAGAAAGAAAGAGAAGAAAGGAGGAAAACCAAAGTTTTGATGTAGGAATCTAACTTGGATTTGGAAATTTATTTAGGGTTTCATTCTATTATGATTTTATATCATGTTTGCTCAATTTGTATTAGGGGTGATTAAAATTTTATGTGCCATGTTCCAATTTCAATAATTACTCTTGAAATTCCATGCAAAATCTGCCTCTTTGAAATTCTGAAATTCTGTTGTGTGTTTCTACTTAGATTCTGATCACTATGGCTTGAATTAGGCTTCTAAAAAAATATGTCCTTGTAGATCTTGAAGTTCTACCCCAAAATCATATAAATTTTGATATATGTTCAATTCAGAAATTAGGAGCAAAAATTCCATCTTTACAACACGTCTGTTTGATTTTCAATTTTGACACAGTTTAGCAAAATTGACCTAAACACCTACACACACAATAGAATTTTATGTCCTTGGTCTTGTTGGAAAGTTAACAAGTTTTTCTAAAATTTCATCACATGCTTATATGTCGAATTTCTGGCTGAAACATGCCCAAAATTGTCTTTCAATACAGACCCTGAAATCTGTCTGAAAAACAGATTTGACACACTTATAATTCACTATAAATCATATAATTAATATTTTTACATGAAATTTTATCTGTGAATCCAAAACTGCCATATCTTCAAATTTCATTTAGATTGTTTTGTTAAATTCCCAATAGAAATGAATGAAATATGTTGATCTTTACGGCTGTCTTGGCAATTCCAGCAAGCTGGAGTGTTGGTTGAATATTGAATCGTGTGGTGATGTTAATTTTCCATTCCATTATGCATGGATGTTGTGCTACTGAAGGAATGCTTAGTTATGCTGTTGTTATTACATTTGATAATGTGACAATGTTCGTTTCTATGGCGCCTGTCACGTGTTTGTTGAAATGCCCCAATAAATGTTAAGTTAAAGAAACATGAGAATTGAGCCTATATGCCCTTGTATCAAGAACGATGTTATAAATTGTGATGTTGCGAGACATGTATGGCATGATTTCATAAGTGATGTATCAATGAGTTGTGATATGTGATTTACCTACGATGGAGGGCATGTCACTTCGGTACATGACCCATGTTGACATGAGTGTGGACTGTGAAATCATGCAACGTGTCTCCTTCAGTGCTATATATAATGTTAAATGAGGTCTTAGAATGTCACAATCCTCTCTAAGGAGGACAAGTTAGCAAAACCCGGGTTTTAGGTGGGATTTGAGTAAATTGTGGATATGAGGCCTGGACTGAGAAGTTAGAGGAAATGATTATGTGATATGTGATGTTTATACCCACTCGCCTTTATCGGGAGTGGAGGGGATTTTCATACACACTCGCCTTTACCGGGAGTGGAGGGGACATACGCAGGTTGTGTTATTATGTGGAGATCCTCACTCCTGCTAGGGACGGGGGAGCTGAGAGGCCCGGTGTCGTACAGTACCCATGTCCACTGCGCCGTGCGCTATATTCACCCCAAATTTGGGGTGAAGTCCAGGACCTGGTATCGCACAGTTTACCCAAGTTCCAATTAATTCAATTATAAAATAATAAAATAAAAATTTGCGTGTTACTTCTTCTGCTGGCAGCACTTTCCCTTCCCTTTGCCTGTTCTTTGTGACTCTGTGTCATGCCTAAGGCACTTGCACTTATCTTAATAGATAATGGTTGCTTGAACACTTGTGTTATTATTCTTATTATTATTCATTCTAACCCTTTTCTTGCAGTAACTCGACATTGGACCGCAGGTATGACCCTCTTACTTGGCTATTTACTTTTCGTTATGTCACTTAGTTTACATGTCTTATCTCTCTTGCCTTACCTTGTGGAATTGATAACCTTAAAATAGTGTTCCAAATCAAAGTTGGTTCCTACTAGGGCACGCATTGACGTGCTCCTCCCCACTTTTTAGGTAGCAGGGGTAGCATGGTTGGCTGTGACTTGGAGTTGGGTTTCAGGGGTAGCACTTGGTATGAGCTGAAGTTATGGTGTGACATGGTTGTTTTGTGAGGTGGAGAGTGATGGTGTATGTGTAGTGGTGTATCTGGACTATGTACATTAATGGAAGTTGTTATATATGATATGTGGTTGTTGATCTATGTTATTTATGAGATTGTTTTGATATTATTATGGAGCTTCACTTGTACTATCCCAGCATGTGCGCAGCGGCATGTATGTTCTATTTCTCTTTCTCTCTCTTTTCCTCTCACCACCCTCACTCTTCAGGATACTTGGAAAAAAAATTAAAAGCCGGGCATTCTGGGGAACAGGGCGTGACAGCATCTTTCGAGCCATCTGATTCTGAGTCAGCCGTAGATCCTTCTGTCTCCACTTTTGTCGAGGACCCAGCCCTATCAGCTGAGGCCCTTATTTCTGATTTGCTAGCTGATCCTCCTGTCCTCACCTCCTCACTGACACCCGAGACTACACAGGTGCCTGTATCCTTGACCGTACCCATTCCCAGCACCGTCTCAGTGATCCTTACGGAGAGTGTGGTGGTTTCTGTCTCCACAACTGTTGCCACCACCTCTGCCGTGTCTGCCTCTACTCCTATCTCCTTTGTTGCTGTCACTACTGTGGCACTGTCTGCATAGCCTACACTCTCGATGCACCCCTTTTTCACCACACATAGCACACCTACTAGGGGAGCGTCTTCTAGCTCCTGCCCCTCAACATTGCAACTTGTTATATGGGGTGGAGCAGGAGGTAGCTGAGATTCATAGAGCCGTCCGGATACTCACTGAGATTGGACAGCGGAACAACGAGAAGCTGGACCGTATCCTTCAGCTTCTTCAGCCACCATCCCCACCGGGTGGTGCTACCTGATTTATTAGCTTCTCACTGTCCCAGTGTCTCCCCCTCCTATCATTGTGCCCATCTGTCTTTTCGGGGCCTAGCTTAGTCTAGCTTGGGGGAGTCACATTTTGGCGTCAATCTTTTATTGTCCATAGTGTCCATATTGTACATACTATGCATCATCATCTCCATTTTTGTATATACATACATACTACACATACGCATATGCATCTTTTATACCTTCTTTTATCTGTCTTCCCACCCACCCCACCCTTAGCATCATCTCCCGTCTCTATGTCTGTGTTCTCTGCAGTAAGGACATTGATGCGTTTAGCTTGGGGGATGAGCGCTATCGCTCTTTACTTATTCTTTTTCCTTATTCCTATTTTTAGTTCCACTACCGCCCCATTCCCCCCCCCCCCTTTATCATCATTTTTATTTTTTCTTTTCTTGTTTGCTCGCATGCATGTTTTTCAGTTCTTTCTCTTTTTCTTTTGTTAGACTAAAGATGATTCTCCTATGATCGCACTATAAGCTGCACACACTCAACTTATCTGCTTTACACATTCACGTAGGATTCATCATAGTCTTTTGCGCGTCACCGCATATTTATATAGAATGGATTATGATTTTGAACTCTATGCTTCCGTGTGTTAGAGATGTTCCTTACTTAGGATGCTTTTTAATATGCTTTTCCCTGCTTTAAATTCTTATTCTCCACACCAAGTATTCTCGAAACAGTTAAACTTGAAAAATGCATGATAGATTGAAAATTGAGTGAAAATTGCATGATTGTGTGAAAACGTCTATTTTCATAATGGATGGTAGTTCAATTGGGTTTGGATAACCCACGACACTTGAGTAGCATCTATTGGATATTCTGACACCGAGTCATGTCCCAATTCTATACTTTTTAATTTTTGTATATAGCCAATTGCTATCCTTGATCGTTCTTTGCATTCCATCGCGTTTACGTGAGTTTGCAAAAATCCCAAAAAAAACCAAAAACCAAAAAATATTACATACGAATAATAGGCCCAAGGGGTTCTTCGTAACCTGATGCCCTACGACTGTTTGGACTGGGATGCATAGGCCGTCTCTTGTATATATTGAGTTATCTCGTTGTAATACCCAGTATTCATGGATACAGATATTATATAGGTATTTTGGGCATGTATATATGTACGTATGAATTTTTGGGAGTCCTTGTGTATTTTTCTTAATTTTGTAAAGCTAAAAATTATTTTTAAATAATTTCATATGCCATGGGGGTTTAAGATAAATGGAGTATATGAGATAATACTTATATTAATGAAGGTATATGGTATATGAAAGAGTATACTTATTTTTCTAGAAGAAAAAAATTGAAAGATTTTAATCCTAAATATCCTAAGAGAGCCACCTCCACCTCATTAGGTGTCTTGATCCTATTAAACTTCACCTAATCAACTGCTAGGTGGCAATCAAAGAAGAAATTGAGGTGATGATGAGGATAGAGAAAAGAGATTTTTTTTATGAGGATGGCAAACTTGAAAATATATGGACCTCATGTATTTAATTCATTTCCTCTTTCTTTCTACAATTTTTTCCCCCAAATTCTTTTATTTTTTTCACATGTCCATTTCTCCCTCTAAGCCAGCCGTCCTCCCCACCTTACTGCCGAATTTCCCTGTTCCCCATTTCAGGCCGAGTTCCCTCTCCCTATCTTATTTTCTCATTTTCACAATTCTATACAAGCATATTATTTTCTTAATTCACTACTGTATTTTCCCCATCCCCTTTCTCTTTCCCATACCAGCCGACCCCCTCCCATAAGCCCAGGCCATGCTGTCGAATTTCCTCTCCCAGGCCAAATTCTCCAATAAAAAAAAGAATTGAAAGAAAGAAAGAGAAGAGAGGAAGAGGGTTTAGGGAAATTGGAAGTGGAGTTAGGGTTTAGGCTTGAAGAGGAAGTTTGTGGTTTGAGCGCGCAGATGGGATTCATGATGGGTTCTCTTGAAATTGAGAGGGGAGATTTTAGGATTCATGGGGTTGAAGCTTGAAGATGATGGGTTTTCATGAAATTGGTGGAGCTCTTATGAAATTGAAGGAGTATTTCATTCCAAGATGAGGTAGGAATCCCTCTCCTTGTAGTATGTTACTCAATTTCATTCATATATACTAAAGTCATTTTCTTTTTACTGAATATGCTTTTGATGCTATAAAAATTAATCATCCTGCCACAAGAATTGTCACCAAGTTATGTTGTTAATGTGATCCTTGCTATGCCATGCCATGTTACTAGTAAATCTTGTTGCTAAAGATAAATAGAGCTCCTTTTCATGATTCCTAAGAATTCATCTACATTTTCATTATGCCATATTATTGCTTATGAAAATTGCTTTGGATATGTATGGAAGATTTGTTGAAAGAGTTATAGTGGCATGACTATTTGGGCATACATTATTGTATGGAAGAAATGAAAATTTGAAGGGAATGAAGGTGAACAAAAGACTATGTCAATGTATTCCCCTTATATTGCGAGTTGTAACACTTCATGTCGCATGTCGCATGTTGTAGTAACATTGAATCATTCTACGAATGTTCCACTTGCACATGATAATACTAGTAAATAATGTCGTTGTATTCTTATTCGTTAATATTAGAGCATGTTTTATGTTATCTTAATCATGTTACATGTCTTGTGTCCCTACATGTCACCCTAATTATGTGCACTAATTTTAACGGCAAATTGCATGTGCTTGATGTGTTTTTCTCAACAATTCTCACGTTGTAAGAAATCCTAATGTTGTTAAATGCAACTTCAATGTGTGTTCACTTGCCGTTTCGTTATGTCACCTTGATGTAGTTTTAATACAATTCACTAAATGTTGCATGCTAGTCTTTAATCCCACATCGGTATCTTAGGGATAATGGTATATGTTACATGCTAATCTTTTAATTGAATTGCACTCCAACTCTTGTTATCTCCCTTTATGTTCGTCTTTATGTGACATGTTATCCTTGTGATTCACATTCAAATTTTGTTATAGAAAATTGTTCATGTTCTAGTTGACGTTTCACTTATGTCACCTTTATATTATTCATTAATGTTGTTGTTACATAAGATGGTTGGTTGTTGTGGAATATGAAATGTGGAAAGAAAAGGAAAGTGTTATGAAAATGACTAAGTCCTCTTAAAGGAGGGTGACACGGGGTTTGGGGGGACACGGGTAAATTTTAGGGGTTAATGAGCGGACAGTAATTTCGTATCTCACCCGATGTCACTCCCGGAAGGGGGAGTTTGAGAGGGTTAGAGAGGCCGCTGGTGTACTCGTGTTGCACCATGACAGTAAATGATGGTTTTCTCCGTTTGTCCCAAGAAAAATCGAGATGAGTCTTGCTCTGGTACCTTGCCCCGTTCGGGTACGGAGTTACGAGAGGCCCCTTCGGTGCCCGTGTTGCCGGTTGAGGTACCATTTTTCACCCACTTTGGGTGAAGTTCGACTACTTAGCGTCCTACGATTTATCCGGTTTCCAAAACGCCAACCAATGTATGAATTGATAACTCTCATTATTTTGTAGCCTTGGTAAATGTCGTTGCTTGTGTAATTCCGTTATGGTGGTACCCATGGCATGGTTTTATGTAGGATTTGTTGAATTTATGTGGTTAGTTGGTATGTTGGAATGATGTGGATATGGTGATGGGCATGGCACGATGTGCATAACCCTTATTTGCGAATTATGGAATGAAAAGTAAGAACCATAATGAATTCATGCCATGATGACCACAAGCTCCATTTATGTGTGACATTAAAGTCCCCTACCCATGCCTAAATGTTGGTTATAATCATCTAAAGCCATGTATGTTATGCTCAATGCAAGTTGTGTTAGACTAACACAATGCTTAATGTAAGTTGTAATATGAATTGCTATAGCTTGTTGTAGTACCTTCTTTTATAGCATGTGGATTCTTATGCTCTAATGCTATATGTCACTTTGTAGAAGCCATTGCATGTGATGCCACCATGTCAACTTTTATGTTTAATGTAAGATGCCATGTCATGCCCACCATTGTAGTTTTATGTTCTTCCTTATGATTCATTTCATAATATTATGACATGCCACACATTATTTCTTACATTACATTATGGAATAATATGTCATGGTAGTTGCATTATGCATTGGATAATATACTATATGGAGATTAGAAATTCCTACCGGGTCACGCTGTGACGTGTCCCCGTTGATTTCTTTTCAGGATTGATTCATGAAGTTGGAGGCCTATTAGTTCATTTGATGGGAGTTGAGAGTTGGTAAGAGTGTGAGAGAGATTTTTGGGTGTATGTTTTTGTACTTGATGGGATGAGAGTTCTCTATGTATATGAGTTTGTATAATGATGTTGTATGAACATTTTGTTTATATATATATATATATATATATATATATATATATATATATATATATAATATGAGAATAATGGGTATCATACGCCATATGAGAGGGGCTCTCATATTCCCTCTCATATAAAGGGGGAAAGTACATGCCCACATAGGCTTGTACTTGTTGTATTTGCCCCCTTTATGTGAGAGAGAATATGAGAGACCCTCTCATATGGCGTATGATACCCATTATTATATATATATATATATATATATATATATATATATATATATCAGAGTTTGGGTTGTTGGTTCTTTTTGTGCGTCTGTGCTGTCTGGAATGCTACAGGTACTATCCCAGCAGTGCGCAGTGGACCTGCCAGTGTTTGTATTTCATATTTTTCCTTTCGTAACACTCGCTCTTCGGGTATCCCGGGGAGCGGGGCATTACACTCATGTATATAAGAAAATAAAAGTATGTATATATAAAGAAAATTATATAGCCAAAAACAATCGTAAAAAGAAAAATCCCTCATCTCTACCTCACTTTCTATATAGAATAGGGACATGTCAAGGTCGATGATTTCTAGGGATTGTGAAAGAGTTTAGTGCGGTGATTTCTGGATTTAATTGAACCCACCATCCTCATTTATGAAAATAATTAAAATCATTTTGCATACTTGAATGAATTAGTCATGATACTATTCACTGCTTAGAGAATGAGTTGTGGAGATTTGGATTCAAACCATGGATTTTGTATATTGATTGCATGCTATAATAGAAATTTCCCTCTATTTCATATCCTATATTCGAGTACACGCTATTCATTGAAAACTCCATTATATATATATATATATATATATATATATATATATATATAATCCAGGCTAGACTTGATGAATCCTCATGAGTAGTACGTTTTTAAATTATAAAGTTGAAGCGTTGTTGCGTGCTATGAGACGAGGAGATGATTTAGTCGCCTTTCCTATCTTTTAGTTTCTTTTGCACTTCTTTGTTTTTACCCTCCGGTGAACTTTTTATTCGTCTTCCTCGAGAACGAGTAAGAGGTAAGCTTGGGGGATTTTGTTGTGCCTATATTTTCCATATTTTACCCTGCATTTACATGTCGTTTCGATCGTCGGAATCCATATTATCATATTATATCGTGCTTTTCTCGATATTCTTGATCCTTTCAATGTTTTATGTGTTTTTAGGGAATTCGGCACGATTCGAAGCGATATGGGTTCTGGGCACAACATCGACGCCAAAACTTGCTTCACCTTGCCACGACGACCCAAGGAGGCCAAAGAAGCAAGGGAGAGGAGTAGGAGAGAAGAGAAGAGAAGAGAAGAAGAGAAGAGAAGAGGAGAGGAGAGAAGGAGTTTCCAGATCGCTCGGCCGAGCGCATGATGCGCTCGGGTGAACTATGATACGCCAAGGATGCGTCTTCGGGGTGTTCAGCTGAGCGATAAGCTCGCTTGGCCGAGCGACCAGCCCGCTCGCCCGAGCTAGCCGTCAGGAGAGCCCATCAAATGAAGACTTGGGGCTCTAGAAATTTTGGATTTAATTCGCTCGGTCGAGCGACATAGCGCTCGGGTGAGCGACTCAACTCGCTCGCCTGAATGGCCCCCTCCTGAGTGCCAAGCCGGGTGGTACACAAGGCACCGCTCGGCCGAGTGACTACTGTGCTCGGCCAGCGGTATGTCGACAGACTCCATTTTGACTTAAGTTAATGGGTTTTGGGTTGATTTTCTTGTAAAACGTGAACCCAAACTGTTTTGTATAAATACTGAACGGTTTTTTAGAGTAGGTTAAGCAGTTTTTCCTGTAGCAAAAACCCTTAGAGCTATTTTGGGAGCTTTCATTTGGTAATCTCTTTTGCAATCTATTTATTTATTTGTGGTTAGATTTTGTTGATTTCTTGACTATTACTCTCATTTCTCTTGCTCTCTCTATTGAAATCGATTTCATGCAATTTGACCGGTTGGATATGTCTAAATCTATTGCTATTGTTTTTAGAGCTTTTGCCATGTTAGAGTAGTGGTTTCTAGGGCTTAGGGACGATCCTTAGGATCATAGAGATCGGATGTTAGGTTAGACCCTCGTTGGATCAATCTAGGGTTTCCATATGGTGGTTTGAACAAGTGTTTTGGGGGATTGGCCATAGGATCGGAGTATCACGAAGGCGGCTCCATATCCTTGGGAGAATCCCCACGAATTCGATTTGGGCTTAGTGGCCATTTCTGGGGCTCGTCATCATGAAAGTGACTCGAGAGCTAGGGGTGATCGCTTACCCCCAATTCGCTAGTCGGTGACTGCGAGTGCACATCGATTGCTAGAGCCGACCATATGATAGCGTCACAACCCATAGATCATGAGTGTGGATACAGAGTTGCAAGGCGGGACCAAGTGTCAAGCTTAATGCATGCATCCCCGTGTGAAACCGACTGTGAGAGCACGATTTCACGTAGGGATGTGTTAGACGAGTAGGAACAACGAAAGTTAAATACTCGTTCTCATCTACAGATGTGACACTCCTACCCTAACCCATCGTCTGACGTAGGGCAATTTAACCTAGCATCTGTGACCGAATGGCTTAGCAGGGAATCCCGAAAGGACTTAGACGTTTAAATTCTTAGTTAACTCTCGACTTCCACAATCAATCAATCAATCAATCAATCAATCATGACAACTCCAGACCAAATACTCTCCTCCTTCCATATAAAGCAAAGCGTTAAACCATCACCTCCATGAGTTCGACAAACTTTCTATACTATAGCACATTGTGCACTTGCGGTGATTCGTGACCCTGTGGTGCAAACCCAGGGACCGAACAGTCCCTACCTAGTGTTGTTAGAATTCCTACTGGGTCATGCTGTGACGTGTCCCACCTTGTGGTTTTAGGTCTGGTTTGATAGCAGGAGCTGTGTCAGGGGGCTGAAGCAGTAGAGCTTATGTGAGGGTTATGTATCTTGAGATTTAGGTTGGTGAGTGAGTTGAGTTGAGAGTTTATTGTACCTTTTGGATTTTGTTTGATGAGAGTTGTGATTGTTGTTTATGATGTTTTGTACATGAGGATATTGTAAGAAGACATGATGTAAATCGTTAATGTATATAAATGGAATTATGTTTTTATCTCTTGTTGTCTTTTGTGCTGTGTTGTCTTAGTTAGCTTGAGTTGGATCATTGTCGGTACTTCCCAGCACGTGCGCAATGGCTTGCGGAGTTTTCTAATGTAATTTTATGTTTTCTCTTCTTCTTTCTTCTTCACACCCGTAGCTCTGGGAATACCTAATATGGATTCGTACTTATCTGGTATCCTAGGGAGCGGGGCGTGACATTTTTGAATGCAGAATACTATTTTAATGAAGAAATACAGTCGAAATATGCCGTAAATACGAAATAAATACGGAGATATACGTGCCCCGCATCCGGCCACTCATCGCAATGCCACGTGGCACTATCGGGACGCTCCCCTGCCACATCCGACGACGCAGAACCAACTCCAAATACGGAGCAGATTCAAGCTACAAAGGACACATGGGAACATTGTAGCTACCTCCTGCCTAATCCAACGAATGAGAAAGAAGTGGGTTTGATACTTTTGCGGGTGACATGGCGAATTATTAACCGTTCGGTTCTCCATCGAACGGACGAGATCTAGCCTGCAACGAACGAAGTGGAGATCTGCTTGCCATGTGTCGTGCCCAGAACAAATCGTGCCTGAATCCAACGGATCAGAATCGAAGCATCTAGCAGATCAGCTATTGAAGCGGATTTTGAACCCTTTAAGCCCCAAACCCGCAATACTTCTATATAAGCGTATTTTCTAGGGCTTTGGGGTATTCTTTGCGTATTGGGAGCTTTAGAGAGCGTATTTGTCTGTGAGTTTTGGAGGCCCTGAAGACAGAGGCAGGAGCTATCATCTGAGGGATATCTAGGGTCTATTTGGAGAGAATTGGTGATAAATTCCCTATTGTTTGCCTTGTATTTCGCGTATTTCGCTGTATTTGGAATATTCTTCATGTATTTTGAGCTTTTGAACATGTATTTGTCTATAAATATGAGTTCTTTTCTCTCCATGCATAGCTAATCTCCAGAGGTGCTGGTTTTGATGTAGTTAGGGTGTTGTAATCATTGATTTCGATATCTTTTCGCCCTATATTCATGTTATAATCACGTATTTTGTCGGTTTCTACGTATAATCTATTTGAGTATGTTAATTAGAGATGTGTGCATGCTTGAATCAAATATGATCTGAGTAAGACTTATTCGTGATGCGATCCGAGAGGACGTATCATGACCCGAGAGGGCACTTGTGCGTATTTTCTTCATGAAATCGATATTATATGTGTTACTCGTTGGCATGTTTTTATACGCTTTATCGCCATAATTTTTGACGTTCTCATGCCCTAGCCAGATGAAACGTTGAGTTATAGAAAAGATATTAATAACCATTGATTGCAAACACCCTAACGAAACCACAACCAACACATATCTCCACATTAGTACACTAGTATCGAATTCACCGTACTTAAGTAGGATTTTATTTCTGTATTCTAAACCCTCAACACCATTACTTTTATACCTGAAAGGTGGTTATTTCACGTTGTATTAGTACTCTCTATAAACTGAAATTTGTGGTTTTGCAGGTCAGTTGTCCCATTGATACGATATCTGGACTTACTAGGATTATTACTTGTTCGATTTCCTACACTTGGGAGTAGCGCTCACATCTTTTGAGACAAGTCAAGTTTTTGGCACCGTTGCCGGGGATTACAGTATTTGTGATCTACGATTTCAGTTTGTATGGAGGAATATTCTTTGAGATCCTTCCATCTTATAGCTTAGGAATTTTATTAGTTTGTTTTTGTTTTTTGTTTTTGATTGTTTCTTTATAAAGATAAAAAAATATATGGAATTCTATCATTTTAATGGCACAGGTTATTGGTGTGATGTAGAGTATGCTCTTGCACACCAGCATAGAATGGAGAAGCTCAAGATCGTTAATTTCAATCAGAGAGACTGTGAAACTTTCTTTCAGGCCTGGAGGAGGTTCACAGACCTAGTATTGGGATATCCACAGAATGTGTACACAAAGAAAGAGCTTATGGAGTCCTTTTTGTTTGGACTATGACCACAGCTGAAGGAATTTTTAGGAGTCATGACACCAATAGAGGCATGGAAGTACATGGAGTCTTTACAAGAGAATGGTCAAATCACGAAAGAAACTTCATAGCGTGATTCAACGGAGTCTTCTTGCAATAACACTAAGACATACCTTGATCAAGGAGAGCAAAGCGTAGACGTACCCTTGCAACCCTTAAAAGAGGAAGTTCATTTGCGTATTCAGACACACGAGGCTACATCCCATCAATTCCAAGAAAATTTCCTTGATCGGAGTTGGCAAATTCAACAATAAATTGAAAATCTTACTTTGATTGCCACTTAGTTAGAAGAAAGTATTTCTTTTGAAATTCTACTTCAATAATATAATATGGGTTCATCTTCTATTGCAGGTATATCGAGCGAGCAATGTCATGATGAAAGCACAAATCATAATATTAACATGGCTGGAAGCGTGTGCAAAGAAGGAGAGGATGAGCTAGCAATTTTGGATGAACATGAGGATGAGACAACTAAGGACATGAGTTTAGAGATTATCAAAATGGATCCTGAACCGTTCTTTCCCCAGTCTTTTCCCAAAATCATTCAATCCTCTCCCCATGGCTTAGCATCATACCGAGAGCAATGCACATTTTTCAGGGAGTAGTCATCAACGTGCCTTACTTTATTTTACGTACTTTGATGACTATGTTTGGAATATGTTTATTGTGAAAAAATTTAGACTAATTTGGACTGACATAACTCATCTCTTGCACTACATTGGTAAACAATTTATAGAGGTGCTGGGATTTATGTTGCTGGGGTCCAGCTTAGCTAGTGTAGGACGAATACTCGTCGAGGAGCGCAAGGAGCAAATAGAACAACTTCCTCCAACATTAAAGATTCATGATCCGCCATTTGACCACTGTGTGTTCTTTTCATTAGCTTAGATTTTTATATGCTTTTTAGGATGCTTGCTTTTGAATAATGTCATGCCCCGCTTCCCAAAACGACGGAGGAGAAGCGTGACTAAGGCCCGCTTAGGCCGGAGCTGTGAAGCTCGGACCCAATAAGCGTCTGTAGGGGTACCATTTTAGAACTTTTAGGTTCTTGCATTTATAAAATTCGGAACAATAGGAAGTACAAAAAGAAAAAGGCATTCATTAAATTAGAGATATAATATCCAGCGAGTACAAGTCTAAAAAGAAGCCTAAGCATGGCAACGAACTACCTAAAAGTAAACTAAAAAGCAGTAACCTCTGAAAGCGACGACTAAAAAGACCTCAAGGTATGGTCCTCGTCAGGCATGTACTCTGGGTCGACGTCCTCGGCTCCTCGTACTCCAGTGAGTCTGCCTCGTCCACGAACTCTGGCTGGACACCTGACGTACAGCACCAACAGAAGGAACTGTACGTCAGGCAAGGTCTACAAAAAGGGTTAGACCAAACTGCAAGTGTATCAACTAATAAACATTGATTTACTGGTTGTTTAGCATGCTGGGATTATAACAGATGGTTTACTGGTTGATTAGCATGCTGGAGTTATAACAAAGTAACAAAAGGAAGTACACGCAACAGGAAAGTAAAGTGTAGCAAGTAGTAGTCGTAGCGTGTGCTACCGACTACGGGACTACCCTAAAGGTGTCAGTAAAGACGTAACTAGACAAGACAAGACGGACAGGGCATGACACGTGAGACACGAAGGGTTCACGCCTTACGGGTTGAGGGGGATCAGACCCTCTCCCCGTGCGCACGCTCAACCCTACACCAAACCCAGAAACTCAGGACAAGAAGTACAGAGATCACTTCCGATAGGGAAGCACCTGAAACACCCGTAGGCTTTTTGTACCACGGAGATCACTTCCGCTCGGGAAGCATCTGAAACGCCCGAAGGCTTTTTGTATCACGGAGATCACTCCCGCAAGGAGAGCATCTGAAACGCCCGAAGGCTTTTTGTATCACGGAGATCAATCCCCCAAGGAGAGCATCTGAAACGCCCGAAGGCTTTTTGTATCACTGAGATCACTCCCGCAAGGAGAGCATCTGAAACGCCCGAAGGCTTTTTGTATCACGGAGATCACTCCCGCAAGGAGAGCATCTGAAACGCCCGAAGGCTTTTTGTATCACGGAGATCACTCCCGCAAGGAGAGCATCTGAAACGCCCGAAGGCTTTTTGTGTAACAGTGACATGACACGACCAGTGTACGGGAGATGTTATTCTAGGGTGTCCACACGTACGCACACACAAGATAATCCTACGGTGTCAAAAGTTGTTGTTTGTCGGGCTTAGACTTCGTCGTCAAGTCTATGTCGTCAGGGCGACCCGGATGCTATCATTTCACGTCCGGTTCTATACACTCACAGTCTAACAGTTCTAACAATTTAAAACCAAGGCACAGTCAAAAACGCAAGTGGGTACACTTGCCTGCGGTGGCGAGTGTGTCGTCCGTCCGGGGCGTCTCGTCCAGGCGTCTCGTCCGCGGTAGTCCGTCTGAAACAGGTTACGGCGACGGTGTCAGGTCGCGTTTTCAGTAAATCCTATTTAGGTTCGTTTCTAGGTTGTCGGGGCTACCCTAATCGTCCAAGTCATGTTTTTGGTGTTTTGACAGCCTAAATCGACCACTACCCTATATGCACAGAAAATTGTCCGACGGTCGATTTTTATGGTGACAGCGTTTTACTGCTACGGAAAAGTAAATTTAATCATTGTTGTCCGGTTTTAGTTAGGTTTTCAGTTTCACTACGATGTGGGTTGTGCTACGAGTTAGGGGAAACCAACCTCTCCGGTGTCTGGAGTAGTGCGGACGTGGCATCTGATCGGTAGAAGATCTGCGTCATGGATAATAAAATATCAAGCTAAGGAATAAAACCTAACCTATTTATATGCAACTTTGGTTACATAATAAAATTACTATACATACAGATTATATACGAAATCTAGTATCTATATCAATTTATTGATATAAAGCAACCTTACTGTTATCAACATATGTATATTGTCTACTATATAAATACATATTAACTGGACTAATTTCTTAACAGAACTAATATCTAAATTATAATATTATTAACCTAATATAATACTAGTCATTATTAGCATTAGCAGTTATGCTACAACATATATGTACTAAGCCAAAACCCAGGTATCGTGCTTCGTATTATTACCTTCATGCTCGTGTGCGCTTGTGGGGGAACGGGGAGTCGGCTTCGAGAATCGTCGGAGGCACTGGTGGCATGGTCATCGGAGAGCAACACCTCCGATGATGGCAGCGGAGTTCGCCGGTTGTGAGGGTTGGCGCTGTGGACGTAGAGGCGGTCGGCGGCTAGGTGGCACAGGGCTGCAGCGGCAGAAAGTCAGACGGGGGGGCCGCCGGAATGATGGGGCCACGCTGGAGGGTGGCTAGGGGAGAGGAGCAACGGCCGTCAGGTCGTTTGGTTGGAAATATAGGAGGCGTTGAGAGGGGACGCCGGAGGCTACAACGGGCTCTCGGAGGCGGGGTCTGCGCGGTTGCTCGGAGATGTGTTGGCAGCGACGGGAGGCGATGCTCTGTTTTGAACAGGGGAAAGAGCAAGGCATCTGCAGTGGGGAGCGATGGAAAAGGCAGGGGAGGCCACCGGACTGGGCGTCGGGTCTTGTCGGAGGCGAAGGATGCGGGTGGAATTCGAGCTGTCGTCGATGTCGGGATGGGGGGTGGCCCTAGCGGTTGATGGCGAGCGGCCTGGAGGCGGCGAGGATGGCGGGCTGTGGGATGGCGGCTCCGACAGTGCGAGCATTTGTTGTGATGGCCGCCGGGGAGGAGAGCATGCCGGATCTTGGCCGTGGTTGAGGGGTTCGTCGGGGAGAATGGGGTTTCCACTTGGGTCGACTTGGCCCGGAGGTGGGCTCGGGAAGAGAGAAAGGAAGGAGGAGAAGTCAAGCGTAAGGGGAGGCTAGGTTTTAATAGGGTTTGCAAAGAAATATAGAGAGGAATGATTATTGCGGCTGGTAGCTATTTGTAGCCCTAGGTAAAGATAGATCGAATATATATATAGATATATAGGAAGTGCGAGAGCTGGGGTAGGGTTTTAAAAAAGAATGATTAGCCTGTCGTTTTTAAAAAGTAGGTAGGGTTTTAAAAGAATGATTAAGCCTGTCGTTTTTAAAAAGTAACATACACAGAGTCCTTAAAACTTAAATATATAAATATGAACATTTTATAAGTTTGTAATGGGACAAGTAGATTGGGCCGTCGACGTCCGAAAATTACAAAGAAAATACTGGGGCGATAGTAGAGACGAGACACACAGATCTACGGGGCCCGATCGTGCGTAACACCTACCAAAAATTAACGTAAAATTGGAAACGATGTTTTGAGTCAAATGACTAAAACGCCCCTACCGTTCAAAGTCGTTTTGTGAGAAAACGAGCCGTGAAACGACGTTCCCAAAAATTACAATAGAATCCAACACCCCGAAACGATCGCAATGGCATATCGCATCGCATATGCCGGAGCTCAGAAATAGCCAAAAAGAATACGTGCACGATAAAGCACGTGCGCGCAGGAAATACGAACGGTCGAAAAGCGGCCGTTACAAATAAACTCGTACCCTTTTCGATATTGAGGACAATGTCCAACTTTGGTTAGGGGGAGTGTATGAGACCTTAAGATTTTTTTAATAAAAGAGAGAGAAGAATAAATCACCATAACTCATCATCTTATACTCCTTCAAATATCACATTATCGGATGATTATGCATTGATCGAATTCTTGAAATTGTTTATGGCTTGAATTAATTATTTTTCCTTCATGGAATTAACCATTAATATGCCGTTTATAAAAAAATTTCAATTGTCATGATTAATATCTCAAAATAGTTTGAATTTATTTCATGCATGCTATTTGTGATGCAAAAGCTTAAGTATACACGATTTAGTAGAATACTTTTCAAGTTGAAGAGGAATTTGGCCTTTGTTACTAAAGTTTATTGAATTGCTTCCACAAAAAAAGAAGAAAATAAAAACTTAGATGATTCGAGTTATTAGGTTCGAGGGGCTTTTCTGAGCCTAATGCCCGAAGGTCGTCTGGCCTAGGAGTCATTTACTGAAAGCTCATTACATGGATCATTCTAAGTCAAAAAAATATACAATAAAAACTTAGATGATTCGAGTTATTAGGTTCAAGGGGCTCTTCTAAGCCTAATGCCCGAAGGTTGTCTGGCCTAGGAGTCATTAACTGAAAGCTCATTATATGGATCATTCTATGTTATAAAAGAAAGAAAAAGAAAGAAAGAAAGAAAGAAATGATGAATAAACGAAGAAAACTCAATACTCATGAATCGAACTATTTTTATGCGATGCCAATTCCTTGGAAATAAGAAAACTTGGACATAACGTCGTGTTATACTTTCGATTGCGCAAAACGATGCTTATATGTTATTAATTCAATCTAAATTAGAGAAAATATCATGAATTTGATTTCTTTCGTAATTGTGTATCTTCGTGGTAAGCACAATAATGGAAAATACGTATTATTGAGCCATGCCATAAGTGATTGATGGAATTTATTATTAATCATCCGATTTAATCGCTCTTTTTGCTAGGGACTAGCAAATCTCTAGTTGGGGGGTGTGATTTGGGATAAATATTACATATTTAACACCTCATTTAGACCCATTTTGTGCATATATGGTACACAATTGGTCTCTAATATAATCGTATTTTGAATATCGTCAGTTATTAGAGCAATCATTTGATTTAAGCACAAAACAGAATTTTATTGAGTATTTCGTCATTCTCATATTTTTCATGCGAAGATCTCGATCTCACGATTCCAACGACTACTTATTCATATTTTTCTGAGATCTGTGCTAATTACTTTGAATTTTTGAATGCGGAATACTATTTTAATAAAGAAATACGACCGAAATACGTCGTAAATATGGCATAAATACGGTGCTATACGCGCCCCGCATCCAGCTGCTCATCGCAACGCCACATGGAACTATCAGGACGCTTCCCCGCCACATCCTACGACGCAAAACCAACTTCGAATACGGAGCAGATTAGAGCTACAAAGGACACATGTCAACATCGTAGCTACCTCCCGCCTGATCCAATGAACAAGAATGATGCAGATTTAATACTTTTGTAGGTGATGTGGCGAATTATTAACCGTCGATTCTCCATCGAACGGACGATATCGAGCCTGCAACGAACAAAGCAGAGATCCGCTTGCCACGTGTCGTGCCCAGAGAAAATCGGGCCTGAATCTAACGGATAGAATCGAAGCGGCTATCAGATCATCTATTTAAGCGGATTTTGAACCTGTTAAGCCCTAAACCCCCCGTACTTCTATATAAGCGTATTTTCTAGGGTTTTGGGGTATTCTTTACGTATTGGGAGCTCTAGAGAGCGTATTTGGCCCTGAGTTTTGGAGGCCCTGTAGACAGAGGCAGGAGCTATCATCTGAAGGAGATCTAGGGTCTATTTGGAGAGAATTGGTGATAAATTCCCTATCTTTTGCCTTGTATTTCGTGTATTTGACTTGTATTTGGAGTATTCTTCACGTATTTTGAGCTTTTGAACAAGTATTTGTCTATGAATATGCGTTATTTTCTCTCCACGCGTAGCTAATCTCCATATGTGCTAGTTTTGATGTAGTTAGGGTGTTGTAATCATTGATTTGGATATCTTTTTGTCCTAAATTCATGTTATAATCACGTATTTTGTCGGGTTCTATGTATAATCTATTTGACTATATTAATCAGAGATGTGTGCATGCTTGAATCGAATATGATCTGAGTAAGACTTATTCGTGATGCAATCCGAGAGGATGTATCGTGACCCGAGAGGGCACTTGTGCGTATTTTCTTCATGAAATCGATATTATACGTGGTTACTCTTTAGCACGTTTTAATACGCTTTATCGCCATATTTTCGATGTTCTCATGCCCTAGCCAGATGAAACGTTAAGTTATAGAAAAGATATTAATACTCATTGATTACAAACACCTTAACAAAACCATAACCAACACATATCTCCACGTTAGTACCCTAGTATCAAATTCAACGTACTTATCGTAGGATTTTGTTTTCGTATTCTAAACCCTAGACACCATTACTTTTATACCTAAAAGGTGGTTGTTTCTCGTCTTATCAGTACTCTCTATAAACTTAAATTCATGGTTTTGCAGGTCAGTTGTCCCGTTGATACGATACTTGGACTCACCAAGATTATTACTTGTTTGATCTCTTACACTTGGGAGTAGTGCTCAAATCTTTTGAGACGAGTCAAGTTTTTGAAGCGTATTTGGCCGTGAGTTTTGGAGGCCCTGGAGACAGAGGCATGAGCTATCATCTGAAGGAGATGTATGGTCTATTTGGAGAGAATTGGTGATAAATTCCCTATCTTTGGCCTTGTATTTTGCGTATTTGGCATGTATTTGGAGTATTCTTCATGTATTTTGAGCTTTCGAACATTTATTTGTCTATGAATATAAGTTATTTTCTCTCCATGCATGGCTAATCTCCATATGTGCTGGTTATGATGTAGTTAGGGTGTTGTAATCATTGATTTCGATATTTTTTCGCCATATATTCATGTTATAATCATGTATTTTGTCGGTTTCTACGTATAATCTATTTGAGTATGTTAATCGGAGACACATGCATGCTTGAATCGAATATGATCTGAGTTAGACTTATTTGGGATGCGATTCGAAGGACGTATCATGACCCGAGAGGGCACTTGTGCCTATTTTTTTCTTCATGAAATCGATATTATACGTGGGTACTCTTTCGCACGTTTTTATATGCTTTATCGCCATACTTTTCGACATTCTCATGTCCTAGCAGGATGAAACATTGAATTATAGAAAATATATTAATAATCATTGATTGCAAACACCCTAACAAAACCACAACCAACGCATATCTCCATATTAGTACCTTAGTATCAAATTCACCGTAATTATCGTATTATTTTGTTTTAGTATTTTAAACCAACGAATCTGATTAATTTTATATCTGAAAGGTGGTTGTTTCTCGTCGTACTAGTAATCTTTATAAACTGCATTCGCGATTTTGCAGGTCAGTTGTCTCGTGGATATGATAATTGGACTCACCAGGCTTATTACTTGTTAAATCTCCTACGCGTATGAGTAGCGCTCACAACTTATGAGAGGAGTCATGTTTTTGTCGCAGTTGTCTGTGTGGATGATGACCTTCGATCCAATAAGTTATGATCTAAATTCCTCAATGGTGAAAATCACGGCTAGTAACTCTTTCTCTATCATGGTGTAGTTTCTTTGAGCTTCATCTAGGATCATACTGGTGTAATATATGGCATGAAGATTATTTTCCTTTCTTTGACCCAAGACTGCTCCAAGTGCATAATCACTTACGTCACACATTAGCCCGAAAGGCAAGCTCCAGTCTGGGGGTTGAATGATGGGTGCAAAGGTGAGTTCCTTTTTCAACCTATTAAAAGCTGCTAGACATTCATCAGTAAAGATAAAGGGTGCATCCTTGGCAATAGTTTTGTAAGAGGTCGTGCAATCTTACAGAAGTCCTTGATGAAGCAGCGATAAAACCCCGTATGACCACGAAAACTCCTAATTCCTTTCACATTGGTGGGGGGTGGTAGCCCTTCAATGACCTCTATCTTGGACTTATCAACCTCAATGCCCCAGGAGGAAATGATGTAGCCTAGCACTACTCCCTCTTGCACCATAAAATGGCATTTCTCCTAATTTAGGACTAGATTAACTTTTTGGCATCATTGCAGCACTCTAGTCAAGTTCTCTAAGCATGTATCAAAGCTCGTGCTATATACAAAGAATTCGTCCATGTATACATCCATGATGTCTTTCATAAAATCAGAAAATATGGCGGTCATGCACATCTAGAATGTTGCTGGTGCATAACATAATCAAAACAACAATCTCTGATAGGCGAAGGTGATGTAAGGACAAGTAAATGTGGTCTTCTCTTGGTCATCGGGTTGGATATGTATTTGGAAGAATCCAGAATACCCATCTAGGAAGCAAAAGTGCGAATGCTTAGCTAGAGCTCAAGCATTTGGTCGATGAATATAATGGGGAAACAGTCCTTATGGGTGGATTTATTGAGCTTTCTATAGTCAATACACATCTGCCACTCGGTGACGGTCTTAGTGGGTATGAGGTCATCTTTGTCATTTTTCACCACCCTTATACCCCCTTTCTTTGGAACCACTTGAACCAGGCTAACCCACTTGCTATCAGAGATATGGTAGATTATTCCATCTTCGAGTAATTCCAAAACTTCCTTTTAACTACCCCTTTTATATTAGGGCTAAGTCTCCTTTGAGGCTCAATAGAGGTAGCATTATCGTCCTCGAGAAGGATACTATGAGTGCATCGACCAGGGGTAAGTCCTTTTATGTCATCGATAGCGTTTCCTAGGACACTCCTATACTTCTTAAGTACGACCAAGAGGCTATCAAGCTCAGTGTTAGTTAAGGAAGCATTTACAATGACCAGGTAAGTAGAGTCCTTCCCTAAAAATGAATACTTTAAGTTGGGGGGAAGTGGTTTGAGTTCTACCTCAGGAGGATTGATGTCCTCCTTCTCCATTAAATCGGGCCATGGTGTGTCTTTTGATGGTTCAGTGTCTTGGCACGCCGAAATCTCATGATGCACTTCTAATAATCTGACGTCATCCTTGTGGTCCTCTTGAGTCAATCTGTCATGACAAGGAGCCTGATGTCCTTGGTGAGCTGTAGCTTCTGAAGTTGAAGGTTTTTTTAATGATGGCGTAAATGTGCTTATTCGGTAGCATGTCTCAATGATTCGTGGTGCTTCCTCTTGTAATGCCATTGATTCATGTCTGATAATGAGTTGTTCAGAAGAAGTGAGGCATCCATCACTACTGGGGCTCCTCACAGCTAGACCATTCGTCAAGAGCATCTCAAGTGGTGTCAATTGTAGAGAGGTGGAAGATGTGCACACTTGTGAATCTTGGCAGGAAGAAGTGGAATAGTCCATCCAGTTTGTGGTGAAGCATGTGCGGATGTGGATCGTATGGATAGTCTTCAAATTGGTGTTGGACATATATGTGTTCATGCATGCGATACGCCCCATAACTTACTAACGTAATTGGATTGAAGGAAGCTGCCCCCATCCTTAACTTGGTTATATGCTGCGTCAAGCCATCTATTTTACTTGCAAGAACTACAGCGACACTAGTGGTGGCCAACATCATCACGAAAACATGTGTTCACCTGCAATATAAGAAAAAGGGCAAGGTGAATATGTGATAATGAAGTGTGTAGTCTAGCAACAAAGATTGAAACTAATATCAAGCCATGTCTCCCTGACAAAAACTTGTTCGTGATGTGGTTTTATATTTATTACCGTAAGCACACGGTGATGTTGTAGGGCTAACAGGTCGTCATGTGGGAGGCAATCGTTGAATACTAATTTATTTCTAAGTTTGTTAGCTACACAGTCAATAGGGGACTATGGTGAATAACACCAAAAATATCAATAAAAGAAAGCTCAAAGACCTAGGTATCCCCACCATTGGATTGAGGTTGCAATTGAATTGAATTAACCTATTGTTGGATTCATGGGATTCAGGAGAGGTTGTCTAACCTAAGGGTATTCTCCTACCCCCCCCCCCCCACTCAAGTGGTGCATTATAGGATATTCCCTTATGTTATCCTTACTCCCCACTCACGTGATGCTATGATAGGACTACCCAACATATATAGATGTCCACTCTCGTTGATGCATAGATATACAGTGGATGCATTACGTCCGACGAATGTCCTCGATCTTTCTCCATGCCACTTCCATGGATTAGGATTTGGATCTATGTTAGGAGGGCTCTAATCGATGCCTGAATCTCGTCAGCCGCATCGATAGTATGGATCAATGTAGGGATTGAAAACCATATATTAGCCCCTACTCTCGCCGTCGACTAATCTAATTATCCACGAGGGAGGAGATCAATGTACATTGATAATCAATATCCTGACATACCCCAAATCACCAATTATTCAACAATCAATCAACATCTCATCAATTTATAGTCATATCCAATGAGGTTCAACCCATGGCCCTAGATGGCAAACTACTCACGATCCATGCATGGAAACACGATTAACATCACAAATCTAATAGCCATAGGAATGGATTCAACACAGAAATTCGCAATCAAAAGATCCATAATCACAAAAGAAAGGAAAACTATTTCTATTATCAATATCAAGGTCAAAAATAGAATTAACAAAGAGAATAATAAAATGTGCAGAGGAATAATCAAGCAATACACCTAAACAATCTCTGAAAAAGCTCTGAAAACAATGGCAAAGAGCATCCTCCTTCGCAGAGAAGGAAGAAAATTTTATATACTACCCAAAAGTATCCAGAAAAATTCCAAACCAACCACTGGCGGTGCCCACAAAACCTAGGGGGCCCAAATCTACAAGACCACGTCATAATCGATGCAGTCGTTTGGCGAGGATGCGTAACTTGGCCCCCTTTTCTATCTCCAGCGACGCAACTGCATGGATAACCATGCAACCGCATCATTTTGTGGTTAAGTCCTCTGTTTTCTTTTCGAAATGGTTGCGTAAAGCGACTGTTTGGCTTCAGCAGCTCTCGAGAAGACGTGATCGCGTCATCATCCAAACGACCGCGTCGAATTGTATCTTTTTCTCTTCAGCTCTTCAGTGCCGTGATCATTTGTCTTGTATTACATGACAACATGTAATGGGAATTGAGCTGAATTGGGGTGTCCTGGCGATGCAACCGCGTGGAATAAACATGCGATCGTTTGTATCTTCTTTTCCTTCTTTCCCTTGTGCACTCTGAGGTCTTGTTTGTCGTTTTCTTCGCACTTTCTCGTCTTTTTCACGCTCTATGGTCCCAAATTCATTCATTTCACTTGAAATGTATTGAATGGACCCAAAAAGTAAAAAGGAAACAAAAACAAGGAAGATGGGATGGAATGGAAGATAAAATAATGTAAACCTTGCATGAAATGAGCGTTATATACATACATACATACATACATACATACATATAGGGGAATATGCGTTATCTTTATTGAATCTGAAAAAATTTACAAGGATCTAGGAATAGCATGAGAGTGTTAGTAGTGCAGGGAAAAGGCACAGGCGCCGTCCCCTGCCACTACTTGACACCTTCATCTACCCCAAGAGCCTAATATATCATACGAAAGTACAAGGGAGAAAAAAACAAACTAAACTAATGACCCTTAATTAAAAAGGGGGGCACACTCTGTCTCCTGATCCCACTCAATGTGCCTCAGGTCAATTCTGGCATCAGCAGCAATGTCCTCGAATAGTCGAGTCTGAATCTGGCTTACTCCTTCAAAAATCCTCCTATTCCTCTCCCTCCATATGTGCTAAGCCATCATAACCAATACAGTCTTGGCCAGAATGCCAATGCGATCCTTATTGTGGTAGCTAGTGAGTAGCAGTTCGCCCACCCCAGCAAGGGATGTAGGTGGAGTAGTAGTGATCCCTAATTTGAGAAAACTCCTGCAAAGGAGGTAATTAGTAAAACTGCATTCAAAAAAGAAATAATCCACACTTTTGTGTGCATTATCGGAGCATAGGACACAAAAGGGGGAAGTAGGCACTCCCCAGTGGGCGAGTTTGTCCCGAGTGAGCAGTTTCTGGTGAAACGCACGTAGCAGAGTAATAGCCATCTTTGGGATATACCCCTGAAACCAGACCACCCTGAAGTAGGGAAATATGGGTTTAATAGCACGAGATCCATCCCAGGCATCATGTAGAGAAGTGGAATTAGAATTCCAATCCCAAGAATCCTCGCCAGGAAGGAGAGAGATAGAGTCAATAGCCGATCTAACAGATAAGAGTATTGGAATGTTAATCCATCCCCATGTCGTCCAGCAATCGGAAACCAATTTTCTTTCCTCACCAATCAGCACATCAAAAGTGTCACAAAGAGGACCACTAGGAAGCCCGTTATCATCCCAAAAGAGAGTAGCGGTGCCATCTCTGACAATGCGTTTAGTAAGCTTCTTGGTGAATTCACGGCACTTAAGTATAAATTTCCATGTCCCAGATTGCATAGGGCTGCTTTTAGCCAAAGAAAAACCTGTATTGCTCAGATACTGACGTCTCATATAGGTAGCCCAAATGCCATCATGAGTAAGCATACGCCAAGTCAATTTGACACCATATGCATTGTTTAATTTAGATAAACTCCTAAGCCCCACTCCTCGCTCCTGCTTGGGGGCACAAAGATCATCCCAAGCCCAAGCATAAGATTTCCCCTAAATAAATTTCCTGCAAATGGAGTTGAGTGTACTCAAAACAGACTTAGGGATACGGAAAGCCTTCATCCAGAAAGCCACCATACCATAAATGACAGATCTAACCAGCTCAATGCATCCTGCAATAGATAAGAGTGACGAAGACCATCACTGCAATCTATTCCTACATCTGTCAATCAGTCGAGTATACATCGAGGCTTTAGGATATTTGGCAGAGAGAGGCATGCCCAGATAGGTGGAAAGGGATTGAACCTGTCGAATACCCAAAATTTCAGCAAGAATACCAGGTTCTTTGGTTCCTTTGCTAAAGATACCATCGCTTTTACTCCAATTAACATCCAGGCCAGTCAAGCATTTAAAAGTAGTAAGGAGTTCCTTTAGGCCCTCAAAAGACTTAATGTTAGCACGGTAAAAAACCAACAGATCATCAGTAAAGAAAAGATGAGAACCCGCCCTAACCCTCTTCATGGGCATAATGTTGCGTGCAGCATTGGCTCTAGCCATAAGAAGCGAGAACGCTTCCATAACAACCACAAAGAGATAAGGAGGTAGAGAGTCACACTGTCTCAACCCCCTATTAGATTGGAACATGCCAAAAGGGGACCCATTAACCATGACAGAGAAGGAAGGAGTGGATATACACTCACATATCCAGCCTATGAGCCTGTGCTTAAATCTTATAAGATGTAGCATAAAGTAAATGAATTTCCTGTTCACACTGTCGAAAGCTTTACGAAGATCCAGTTTAAGACAGGCTCGGGCCCACATGGGATTATTGAAGTCCCAGATATGTTTGAGTAAGAAGGGTGCAATCAGCCAATAAACGATCTTTGAGAAATGCAGCTTGATTAGGGGAGATTAGCTCAATAATGGCCCTTTTCAACCTGTTACATATGACTTTGCTGATGACTTTATATATGACATTACAACAAGAAATAGGTCTATAGTCACCAAGGCCCATAGCATTAGAACTTTTAGGGATGAGAGTTAAGAACATGTGATTAATCTGCCGAAGAATTCTCCCAGATCGGAAAAAAGACAAGACATCACTAGTAACATCTCTGCCAACAATGCTCCAAGAGTTTTGATAAAAAATTCATTAAACCCATTAGGCCCAGGGGCCTTATCAGCACCAATTTGGAAAACCGCATTTTTAACCTCCTCCTCAAGAACATGTCTTTCAACCCAAGTAGCGGCTTCAGCTGTAAGAACTCTTTTAGTGGAAATACATGGAAACACCCTCCAATAATCATCCTGATTATAGAGATTCTCATAGAATTTGGGACCATCTATTTTTATCTTATTCATAGTGTCATCACGAGAACCATCATTAGAGATGAGGTGCCCAAGGTTATTGTGGCTTTGTCTGGCTTTCATAGCAGTATAGAAAAACTTAGTGTTACGATCCCCCAAATGCAACCAATCTTGTCTACTCTTTTGCTTGAGATTAGTCTATTCGATGTCAATAGCATTAGCCAACTGATTAATAAGAATCTGCTCTTTCTTTTGAGCATCAACACATATGATCAAGTTAGGATTATTTTGGATAGCAACAAGCTAATTGCGGCATTTGGTAATATCATAAGCCTCCCTCCCTAATGGCCGCCCCTAACTTCTTAAGCCCCATTTTAACACTTTTGAGTTTGGAAACAAGCCGGACCATAGGGCAACCCTTCACATTAATGTGCCAATTTCCTTTCAAAACGTCTAGATACCCCGGGTCCTGGACCCAAGAGTTGAAGAACTTGAATGGCTTAGGGTCACTGCCAACCATAGGATGAAGGTGAATAAGAGTAGAGTGATCACTAGAACCTCCAGCAACATATTCACAATAGGAAGCAGGTAGCTTGTTTATCCAATAACTATTGCAAAAAGAGCGATCAAGAATGGCAGTTATGCGACGGTGGCCGATACTGTGATTGGACCAACTAAAAGGATTATCAACAGTTTTAAGTTCCATGAGAGCACTAGCATCAATGCAATCATTGAACTCTTCAACCTTGTGCCCATCAATGGGCCTCCCACCCACTTTGTCCATGGCATATCTAACACAGTTGAAATCTCCACCAACTAGTCAAGGGGAGAATTTGTGCTTGATAGAGTCAGCTATAATAGAATCCCAAAGGGCCCTATGATCATGGTTAGAATTGGATGCATAGACAATAGTAGCTACCATATGAAGACCTGCAACGTTATTGCATATGATAGTAATATGTTGCACCGACATATTGTCAACAGTACATGACCAAGCATCAGGGTCATACATAACAATGATACGACCATTGTAATGACACTACGATTATCAATGGATAACCACTTCTTCGGGAAGCACTTAATAATTCTGTGAGCATTATTCATCACCACCTTAGTCTCAAGCAACCCAACAAGGGACGACATATGCTTGCTAATACGGTTTTTGAGCTCTCTCCGCCTAGCAATGTTATTGAGTCTGCGAGTATTCCAAATGAACAAAGTCAGTGATTAGATTTAGTATGGGGGATTGATTCCACAACCCCATTTATCCTAGCGCTTCTCCGAATACCCTTTACCGAACCCAAACCTTTTTGCATTGTAGGGGGTTTCTTTCTTCCTTTGCTATTTTTACTTAGAGTCTCTTGTTCGATATACCAATCTTCGTTAATAATCGTTAAATCATTCGGCTCAATTTCAGTATCATTGGAGTTGAACGAGCCATCAAGAACCGTAGCCCCTATACGAGAACGACCCCCCGTATTCAACACTTCAAATGGGTTAACATCTCTCCATGAGCTGGGCATGTTCGTCCCCCTTCGTGAGTATTCGATTTAACAGATTTAGGGTTGCTTATTATGGGGTTTTCTGCGTCCGGGCCAAATTTAGATTTTTCCCCTCCCCCTATTGGAGATGGGGCGAGTGCATGTGTAGGCTTTATATAACTCGCCCCCTCCCTTCTTCGCTGACTTTCTCATTAGTACCTGTTTTACAAGCTCTCTCTACTCCCACTACATCCCCCATATAGCTAATCACAGCTAGCTCACGGCTTCTCTCCATCATACTAGACACAGCTAGCCTCATACAACTGTCACCCCCATATTTTTTACATGCCATGTCCACCCCAGCATTCAGCTCTCCCCCAATAACATTATCCCCATTACAAATCTCTTGACCTTTCCCCCTAGTTACATGCTCTCCTACAACCGCCAGATTCACCTCCCCCATATTAGAATTATTTACATCCGCAGCTCCCCTAGTAACATACGACCCCTTACAAGCCCCTCTAGGCCCTTTAGCATCTACATCAGCAGTATTTTTACATGCCTCCACGGACATTACATTTTTAACAATTCCAACAAATTCCCCATCATTCTGTTTCTTCAATCCCCCAACATTAGAGCAACATTTATCTATCTCAACCCCCCCTTACAACTCTCCACTATGTTACAAATGACAGCAGCACTGGGGTCTGAGGCATTAATGCCTTCGTCCATAGTTGCCTGCGTATTCTCTGCAGCTTGTTCCTCCATTTCCCCTAACAATAGAAGCTATGCTCCCCAGCCCCTTCCCAGCATCCTCATGGGTAGAAGATGAAGAGATCGAGGTAGTACTAACCTTTTCTATAACATCACCCAATGTACAAGCCATCATACCCTTCGACGAAGAAACCAAATCACCTCCACCATTGATATCGTGTGCTCTCCCCGCATCCTTACTGGCCAGGTGTTCATTCCCCTTGATTGCTGCATCATCAACTGATGAGAAATGTTGCACAAGATGCCTGAAGCATTTACAGTTGAAGCATCATGGAGGATCCCCTTTGTATCTGACCTCGACATTAAAGATGTCACCGTCTTCAACCTTAGCAACGATAGACTGAGGGAGCTCTTGCGTAGCAGAAATCTCCACCAAACACCTGGCGTATGCCATTCTTTCCATAGAGGTCGTAGCTCTGTCCAAGCAGATAGGGGATCTAATGACACTAGCTATGATGTTAAGGATCTTGAGAGACCAGAATTTAAGAGGAAGATTATGAAATTGAACCCAGATTGGAGCTGAGGAGAGCATGTACCTATCAAACCCCACATCAAGCGCCCATCGTTGAGGAACGACTAGTCTTCGTTGAACAGCCAAGGACCCTCGTAGAGCACTCCATCGCTGTCAGCTTTATTCTTGAAGCAGAAGAAGAAGAATCCATTGTCTCTGGAAAATATTGTCATCCTTTGCTTCTTCCAGGATCTGATAGCCTACGCCTTCATCTGTCTATAGAATGGAACATCTCCAAGCACATCAGCAACCGATGTATTCTCCCAACTACTTACAGCTTCACCAATAACTCCTTGCAGAAGCACGAAAATGGAATTCCCCGTATCGTCGATCACTGGTGGGATGTAGTTCATCTCCAAGGAGTTCACAATCTTCTGCCTATTTGTACAAATCTCCAGCCAGGATTGCTTAGTCGCTAGCGGATTGATCTTGATCTCTATAAGAGGCCTCATCGATCTTCTCTCAAACATTCTCTTAGTCCCTGGTAAACGTGCTCCCTCCTTTAGCGAATCAGCATATTGGTGGGGGGTGTGTGGGGGGGCTGTGTGTGTGTGTGTGTGTGTGTGTGTGTCTATATATATATATATATATATATATATATATATATATATATATATATATATATATATATATATGCAAAAATGTACCTAAGAACATGCGCAGGTAGAATTACCTACGCATGCCCCCTCTGTTCAGTGTTTTAAGTATTTTTTTTGATTTTATTTTGCAGTAGCTAGATATACTTGTTATGAAGCTCCCCATAAAATTTCAGTTCAATCCAACACCGTTTGAGGCTCTTTCATCGTTTTCAAAAACGTTGCGCAAACCTGTCCAGAATTCTGGACAGTTTTGTGCAACGTTTTTGAAATCGATGAACGGAGGCTCAAACGGTGTTGGATTGACCTGAAATTTTTTGGGGAGCTTCATAACAAGTATATCTAGCTACTGCAAAAAATTCAAAAAACAATACTTGGAAACCCTAAACAGAGGGGGTGTTCGCTGGTATCTCTGTCTGTGCACGTGCGCAGGCACATTTGCCCATATATATATATATATATATATGACGAATAAGTGTATATATTTATTCATATCAAACCAATACAAAACATAGGTCTCCAAAAGGTGGACTAAATGGATAGAGGAAAGAGGGGGGATATGACACAAGCGTCGTCACCCCCTACTAACTACTATCAAATTAGTCTAACCTATGGTACATGAAAAAGCTAGACAAAGAAATCTATATCTAAACAAACTAGAGTAAGTATACTCCATGTACAATATCAAGTGTCACAAAAACCCCAGTTTGAAAATGGGCCAGCTGCTGATGGGTGATCACGATCAATATCCCTTAGAGCAATTTGGACATTAGCTGAAATGGCATCAAAGAGCGCTATTTTCTCCACCCTTTTCATTCAAAGATCCTGCTGTTCCTCTACTTCCAAATATGCCAAACCATAGCTGCTAAGGCAGTCTTTGCCAAGATGCCCACACTCTCCTTCTTGTTGTCAGATAGAAAGAGATCCCCCACCTCTGCTAAAGAAAGAGGGGCTTGAGATGTGATGCCAAGTTTAAGGTGGCTCCTGCAAAGGATGTATCTGGTATAGCTGCATTCAAAAAAGAGATGATCCACACTTTCGGTGGCGTCACCCTTACATAGTACACAAAGCTGGCTAGTGGGTACCCCCCATTTATGAAGTATATCTCTGGTGAGTAGCTTACCATGGAACACACGAAGGAGGGTGATAGACATCTTCGGGATGTGATTACTATACCAGACAATCTTATAGTATGGAAAGGGGGCACCAACTGTGCGAGAACCATCCCAGGCGTCCCAAAACGAGCAAGTAGGCCCGGATATCCACTCCCAAGTATCCACCCCATGCGTGAGAGTGAAACCCGTAGAAGATGATGCAAATTACGAATGGCAGGGTCGTCTTTCCATCCAGCTGTGGACCAATAATCAATAACTAACTTCCTTTCCTCTCCAGCAGGGACATCATGATTTAAGGCAATAGGACCAGTGGTCAGCCAATTGTCATACCAAAAGGATGTAGAGCCACCATCACAAACAATGCGCCTGATGAGTTTGTGGGAGATCGACCGGGAACGAAGCATGAATTTCCAACTTCCCGAATTTATAGGTTTTGGCTTCGCACTGAAAAATCATGTATTACCAGATATGTAGTGACCTCTCATGTACTGAGCCCAATGACCTTCTGAGGTCAGGAACCTCCAAGTCAGAAAAACCCCAGAAGCCACATTAAGGTCAGTGAGTAGCCTGAGCCCCACACCCCCTTCCTCCTTCGGGGAGCATTAATCACTCAAAGCCCATATGTGCTGATTTCTCCAAATAAAACCCCTGCAAGCAGAATTTATAGTATGAAGAACAGATGAAGGAATACGATAGGCAAACATCCAAAAAGCCATCATGCCATAGATAACAGAGTGGACCAACTCAATTCTACCAGATATGGACAGGAGAGTCGAAGACCAACCATGGAGCCTCTTCTTACACTTATCAATCAGTCGATTGAACATAGATGCTTTAGGGTAGTGAGCTGACAAAGGTAAACCAAGATAGGTAGTGAGTGAGGACACCTTTTTTATCCCAAGGCTACTAGCAAGTATCCCATGTTTCTTAGTGCCTTTGCTAAAAATAACAGAACTCTTCTCCCAATTTATCTGAAGCCCCGTAAAGTTATTAAAGGTATCCAGCAACTTACCGATACCCTCAAAAGAATGATGGTTTGCACGGTAAAAACCCAATAATTCATCAGCAAATAAAAGGTGGGATATGGACCCCATTCTCCTCATAGGGTGGATAGTCTGGAGAACCTCAGCTCTAGCCATAAGCAAAGAAAATGCTTCCATGACAATAACAAAAAGATAGGGGGATAAGGGGTCACCTTGCCTCAGGCCTCTATTGCCAGAAAAATGTCCCGTAGGGGATCCATCAACCAATACGGAAAACGTGGGCGTTGTAATGCATTCAGAAATCCACTTGATATATCTGATTCCAAACCCCATCTGGTGCATCATAAAAAAGATAAATTCTCTGTTGACACTATCAAAAGCATTACGTAGATCCAATTTTAAACATGTTCTGGCACCCATGGGGTTACTAAAATCTCGAATCTGCTCATGGGCCAAAAGAGTGCAATTAGTAAGAAGGCGACCCTTCAGGAATGCCGCCTGGTTGGCAGAGATTAGCCCATAAATAACATGCTTCAGTATGTTACAAAGAATCTTACTTATAATCTTATAAAGCATGTTGCAACACGCAATTGGCCTGTAATCACCTAGCCCAGCGGCTTTTGCATTTTTCCGAACCAAAGTGAGAAACATGTGATTAATTTGCCTTAACGTCAAACCTGATCTGAAGAAGGATACTACAACCTGCACAACATCACTGCCAATAATATCCCAATCATGCTGATAGAAGAAAGCATTGAAACCATCAGGTCCAGGGGCTTTATCCTTACCAATCTGAAACGCTGCATCCTTAATCTCTTTAGCAGTGACTTCCTTATCCAACCAGTCAATAGCTTCACTAGTAAGCTTCTGTTTAGGAATAAGATTAGGGAATACATTCCAGTAGTGATCCTGGGAGTAAAGCTTTTCATAAAATAATGGGGGCGCTTCCCTAATAGCATTAGGGTTCGCACTTCTGATGCCCTGCTCATTTATTAGACGGGAGAGGTTATTATGACCTTGTCTAGATTTCATAGCTGTGTAGAAAAATTTGGAGTTCCTATCTCCAAGTTTTAGCCAACTCTGCCTGCTCTTTTGCCGTAAATCAGCCTCTTCTATGTCCAGGGCATTCGCATGCCTAAAAGTTGCTGCTTGCTCTAGCTTTTGGAGGTGAAAATATGTTGAAATTTTCGCCTGGGCTTGTATTTTTAGTAATTCATCACGGAAGCATTTGCCGTCCCATGCAGTTTTTGATCAGCCACAAATTTTCTCAATTCAATTTTTAAATAGTACAATTTATTTACAATTCTTTGCATAGGGGATACATGCAGATTATTATGTGGCCAATTTGCAGATATAAAGTTCTTGTAACTAGGCATGTTGCACCATGCATTAAAAAATTTGCAGGGTTTAGGGAACGAGGGTACCTTGGGGAGTAGGTACACAATTATAGAGGCGTGATCGCTAGATCCTGGCGATGCGTACTCCATGTATGAATGAGGCAAGATATTAATACAAGACAAATTGAAGAGGATCTTGTCAAGACGAGACGATATGCGCCCACCCCCTAAATGCCTATTGTTCCAGCTGTAACAGTTGCCGATGCTCTTCATATCAATCAACTGGCAATTCCTTAAACAATTATTGAAATCTTCAACACCCCTTACGTCCAAATGACGCCCATTGATTTTTTCATTAGAGAACCGGACGCAATTAAAATCCCCCCATAATCCAAGGCATATTACCGAAAAAATGGGAATCCACAGATAATTCACTCCATAGGACTTGTCGGAGGGAAGCTAGATTGAAGGCATATACAATAGTAAGGCCCATAACAAACCCAGAAGCATTAGAGATTTCCATGGAAATATGCTGAGCAGATTTTGAATGATGCGCATAGCTCTAGATTGATCCATCAAAGTGAATAACAATGTGCCCCGTGAATGCATCGATCTATTATCAATACAACACCAGCTTCTCGAAAAACATTTTGTAATCCTCGCCTCATTACTATCCTCCACCTTCGTTTCCAACAAACAAATAATTGAAGGCTTAAATCTTTGCACTCTACTCTTAAGATCTCTCCTTCTCGAGAGATTGTTTAGGCCCCTAGTATTCCAAATGAGAACAGACATTAGGACACAGTTGGGGGAGCTCCATTCAGTCGTGAGCTCCTACGGGATGGGGCCGCATTTTCTGCCGATTCTCTTCTCTGTTTATTCTTGCTGACCGAGGCCTTTAAATTTTCCTGCTCAATCTCCTAGGACGGGTTTGGGTAAGTACAGTTATCGGGAGCCTCTGCGTCATCAGACTCAAGCAATGATGAATGCTGCTGGGTGCCTATCTCACCGTGATTTTCACATTGGGGCGGGACTGAAGTAGCTGAAGCACTCACTACAGGCATTACTGGCAGCATCACAATACCCTGAGCATTAGGCAACGGAGATATATCTATATTCTGATGTACTGGCACTTGGTGGAAAATCCCCTGAGCATTCGGCGCTAATAGTCGATCATCCCCTATAGCCGCGTTCACAGAGCTACATTCACCCTCGACCCAAACCCCCTTCTTGCTACCCTTTCCTAGCTGGCAATCCCCTCCAGGAATTGGGACATCACGATTTATTCTATCAATTGACTGATTTCCAATCGGTTTGCTAGTAGAGGGGTTTACTGACCCTTCATCAATTGGTTTTTGAGTGGCCTTATGCACTTCTAGTACACATTCTATCTCCCCAGGAACTGATCGTACCAAATTTTGTTACTTCAAGCCCACTAATGTTAAGCATGCTACCTACATGCGCACCTTTCCCAGTATTCTCTATGGCAACATGTTTCTGCTCGCAAGGTGCTTTAGACGAGACTGTTTGGATTGAAGTGGGCTCCACCAACACTGTGGGACTCAAAGAACATTGGGTATTGGTGTGCCCAAAGCAAGAGCAGGAACTGCATCTTGGGGGCTTACCCTCGTATTTCACCTTCACAGAGATCATAGTCCCATCCTCTATCTCGACCAAGACTGATATAGCTAATGGGGCTTTAGCTTCGACTTCTACCAGACACCTGGCTTACACTGTCCTATCTAGATTAGCCGTAGCTTGATCCAGGCAAATAGGTGTTCCCACAGCACTAGCAACAATATTTAATATATCCAATGTCCACATAGACAAGGGTAAGTTATGCAGTTGAATCCATACCGACACATCGGTTAAAATGTCTCGATCATGCTTTAAAGATTGGCTCCAACGCTGAAGGACGATAAGTCTTCCATCAAAGAGCCAAGGACCACCGTGCAAAATCATCTCACAATCCTCTTTTTTTCAAAGCGGAAATAGAAAAAACCATTCTCCTTGGTGAATATCCGCAACCCCCCCTTCAGTTTCCAAAGCCGTTCAGTCCATGCCTTAATTTGCCCATAGTATGGGACGTCACATAGGACATAGCCCACAAGGGTATTACACCATCGCGCTGCTCCAGTCGCCACCATTGCTACCGGGACCCTTGCCTTAACAATGCCATCATCACCAATAGGGGGGACAAGAGACATTACCAGAGGATCATCATATTTATGACGTGAAGCGCAAATATCTACACACAACCTCTTCCCAGCTTCAGAACTTATACGTATAGTAGATATTGGCCTAAGAGGCATTTTCCCAATCACCTTTGCTGCATCAGTTGATTGATGAATGTTACGCAACGGGGTTAAATGAGATTGTCCCTCTGAACAGCGTCCTCTTCCCTCGCCTAATCTCCCAACGCCTGATGGACGACCCATGTTTGATTGGACTCCCCTGAAATTACGCCATCTGCCCCAATTTGGTCTTGAAGACTCAGATCTGAAGGGATCTCTTTTCTTCTTCCCATGATCAACTAAGATCCAGTTCCCCCCATGGCCATCAGAATTATTTTCAGGCCTAGACTCCTGATTTCGAAAACTTTCCTTCTCCGAGATATCCTTTCCCCAACATCATCAAACTTTTCCCCAGCCATCGCCGAGATATCCATGGCTCCCCGAGGGGAAAAGTTTTCCATCCCCAAAGTTGATGGCGTCGCCGGATGATGGAATGCCGCCGCCGCCTGCATGGTTCTGCAAATCGCCCGACCCTCTCTATCCAGGAATCACGCTCAATTTATATTATATATATATATATATATATAAACCACTCATCAATGTGTTAACTCAAGCATTTTCCAAATCTTGTGAGCAGAGGTTGCACGTGCTACTCGGTTAGCTTCCATGTTGTTGAGTGAGTATAGAAGTGTGTTAATTGCCTTTAAGCTTAATGCATCTCTATCTTTCTCAGCCTTGGTCCTTTCATTTGGTGGTTTTGATGGTTCTACCTACTCTTTCTCCATCATTGTCCACAAGTCGTAAGAGATGGATCTAAAATAGATGCGGATCCAATTCTTTCTAGTGTCGTAGTTGGATCCGTTGAGTAGAGGTGGATGATTGGCTGATTGCCCTTCGGGTAGATGTGATTGTTGTTGTTGGTTTTGATGCCATCCTAGTACTTGGCTCTGATCCCACTTGTTGGGACTTACGATGATGGCAAATAGACACTAGAGGGAGGGGGGATTACTGTCCAAAGCAATATTAAAGATTCACTCTAAAAAGCCTACCTAAGTTTACAACTGATGTTACTCAATTTAAACTTAATCAACGATTATCTCAAGCTATAAGAGTATGCATTGGAATAAAAAACAAGCTAAAGATAAATGCAACATAGAAAAGTGAATTAAACACAAACACGAGTAAATACCTTTGTTCGGATACCCAAGCCCCACTTGACCACTGTATCCTATTCCAGCCACCTAAGTCCTACCTGGCTCAATTCACTATTTTCCAAATAGTTACAATTGCCTCTTCCCAAGAAGTCTTGCTTATAATAATTTTTTCTTAAGAAAAAATAAAACTTGCCACCTCAACACTTCGAGGATTTTCTACTTACTCTTTTGATGAAGACATACACTTTTCATATAGCCTTAATTTGATGATTATTGGGTGTGTGTTGGCTTTAGTGATGATCTCCAAAGATGAAGAAAGTAAAGCTTTTGGGAGATCAAGAATTTGGCCTAAAGAGATTTTAGAAAAATATCAAAACAGAGGCCAAGAGAGATTTCTAGGGCTTTTGAAAAAACGTAATAAAATATTTTAAAACTCAATTAATGCTCATAAATCTTAGCATAATATCCACAGCAACTCAGCTTACATAAGGGTGGCACAACTGGTGTAAATTTATCCCAAAAATGCCCTTCAAACGGTTAAAAAATAAGATCCCGAAAAATCTGGACATCTGTCGTCAAGTCAAAGTAGTCGACCGCCATACAACTCGTAGTCGACTCCCCAGTGCACTGCCATCGACTCCCAGTTGAACTGCGGTCGACTCTTTTGGGATCCAGAGAGCAAAACTATTCTCTCATTCAAAATAGTCGACTATTATCATGAAGTAGTCGACCCTTATTCTGATATATGTGTTTTTAGCTTTAAAAACTTCTCAAAAATATTTCAAAATATTTTTAAAACATTTATACCATTTTGTGTGTGATCCTAAGTGAGAGAGAGCTTCTAACAAGGTTTTAACATGCTAGACAAAAATAAATAAAAATACATCACTAAAGTTATTACATGGAAGTCCAAAGTGATGCATTCTTCAATCTTCATACCCATGTCTAGCACCATTTTGGTCCATGGCCTTGTGTGCTCATCACCTAGGCCCTTGAGTGGTATACTATGATTCCTTAAGCTCATGTACCTAAAAGATGTTAAATGCACTAATTGTTGTACATCATCAAAACCACGTATATGTGAGACTCAATATCTCAACAGAAGTGACTTATGATTACTCTCTTGACATTAGAAGCTGCATTAGAAGTTACATTTAGCCTTAATACAGAGGACTAGAAGCCCCACAAAAAAGAGCCAAAACTTGCCATTCAACTCTTTTTAGATACTACTTCTTTATGATATTGAACTCTTTATTTCAAAGTAATGATGTGAGAGCATCATCTATGTCAAAAATAGTCATGTTTTAAGTTTTCAAGGTGCTATATCATTGGTAAAAGCAGTATCTCCTAGATATTCTAGTCCACGTTCAATCTTACCATTTTGACAACAATAGACCTTCTAGCTAATCTTTGATATGGAATGCATCATGGTTACTGATCGTCCAAAAGTAATGGCTCATATTTAAATTGGTTACCCCATCGAGTGATTTCATGGTTGATAAAACTAGTAGCATACCATCCCTTTAAAGTTATAAGGTTAGCAGTGATTTGACTCCTCTTATGTTGATTGGACTTTCTCCCATCGGATTATAACTCGTGTTCTTGCATATTAGTGACATTGATTTTTATCATCTAGTACCCATAAGATTCCTAGGTTTGGAAAGCTACTAATGTCACCTGTTAGGTAATATGTTGTGTGACTATGTTGTCATTAGTGGCATCTTGGTATTCCTCTGTTTGTTCTTAATTTTCTTGAAGGAGATATCTCATCTATTGGCCATGTTGGATGATATGTTGAACGTCATTTGTCAACAAGAGGTCCAACAAGCTGAGTCAGAAGGTTGGAAAAGAATAACGGTCTTCAGCGATTATTAAAGGTGGTTTACTCCAGATCTTTTTGTAATCTCTTTAAGGTTTTCTGGTATATGCTGTTATGTTGAAGAATCATTGAAGATACATTTGGAAGGTGTTATCTTTTAGCGTGATTTAAGAATCTGTTGGAGAGATACTAGCCTGCATATATTGGTTGATAGATCTTTGAAGATATTGTAGAACCACCTACCTAAAGAGGTTCTGAATCTTGCGGGCTGTCGATCTGCATGAGATTTGTCGAACGACCTACCATATCTACTTCGTGATTGAGGGGGAGCAGAGTATCTAAGGGCATGCAGCTTTGTGGCTAGGGTTACGGCTTTTACGAAAGTTGATCGAACTCCGGGAGTGAGGCTGACGGCTACCGAGGTAGGAATCAAGGGAGTTGATTCTAGTCAGTTGAGCAAAGGGATCTTGCATGCAAGGGGAGATTGCATAGATTACTCCATCGGTTTGGTAGAGACCACCCATCACGGTTTGTATTGAGGGGGAGGTTGTTCCCCCTAATAGAAATCCAGTATTATTGATTGTATTCGTTGATATTTTTAGTGGAGTAATCTGATTTTTCTGGGAGTGGCCCCGCAGATGTAGGTGTACGCATCGAACTGCGTTACCAAGCGTTGCGTGTCGTTGCTTGGTTTTTGTGTTTAAACATTATGCTCGATTAATTAATCTCTTCGTACTGAATTTCAATTGCTATCAGAGCAGGTCATCCGTGATGCTTTGTTATTGTCAAAGTGAGTGTGATCTTGGTTTTTCAGTACGGAATTCATTTGGTGGCAATCTGTACCTTCTCATCAAAAGACTTGATGAACACATGCATCCGAGACTTCCAGTATGTATAATTTGTACCGATTGATGGATTTTAAGGGACCCTTAGGGCATAAATCTATGCACGTCCTACGTCGGACGGATGATAGAGGCAGAAAAACATGCATGGGGTGTGTGGTCCTTGCCAACTGGGAAAGCAAAAGAAGACTAGCCACAAACAGCTTCACACTATTACTACATCCAAGATTCTGGATCTTTTGCACATGGATTTGATCGGGCCAACTATCACGCACCGCTTCCCTAAAATGGAGGCGAGACGTGAGAAGGTCCGCTCAGACTTGGAGCTGTGAGGCTCCAGTCTGTAAAGCGTCTGGATTTAAACCGAGTAGAGGTCCCTGCAAGTGCGATACGGAACAAAAATAATAATAAAGAAAGAGACATAAAATAACCAATCTCAGAATGTCCAAAGATAAGTTTCAACATCACAGAAAAGCCACCAGGCTGGAAATAAAAAGAGTCTAAAGGCCCAAGCATGGCCAACAAAAGTACAACGTATGGAAAGCAAAGGTGCTACGCATCGACAACTAACAGCAACCTAAAACAGAAGTAACTCAGAACAGTCTCTAAGACTGGTCACCGGTGTCCACAAACTCCACGTCAAACGTAGGCTCAGGCTCAGCGTCAGTGAACACCTCGTCCTCAGCAATGGTCTCTGGCTCAGGGTCTAACATGTGACACCCAAAAGAGCAAGGGGCACATGTCAGCAAGTCTACAAGAGACTTGTGCAAGGAAACTGAAAGTAAAGCAAAGCAACCTAGCAGTTCTAGCATGATGTAATGACATGGCAGTTAAGGTATGTGTGCAACAAGTAAAGTAAAGTACAACAAGCATCTAGCATGGCATGGCCAGAGTAGCAAACTACTAACATTCACAAGTCACGTTTTCATGTCGTGCACAGAGTTCACACCTTAAAGCTGAAGTGGATGTACGGGCACACTTCTACGCTGAGTGATCGCTCAACCCTACCCCTCCACGTGTATCGAGCCAGGGCTTTACCTCCGAACATGGAATGCTCGCTTCTGGATCACGAGCCAGGAAGTGTTTTTGGCATAGGGTTGTGCCTGCAACGCAGGTGCCTAGCCTGAACAAGCAGGTACAAGTATAGTAGCGTGTGCTACGAATGCAACAATCAGACATGGATGGCATGACATGGCAACCTGTAATTTAAATGCATACAGATAAGGAATTTAAACATGGCAGTTACAAATGCATGGATGACATGGCAGCATGAACAAAACAAGTTAAAGGGGTTGGATCTAGCTTCGTTGTCAAGCTAGATAAAGTGAGGTGACGGATCTAGTTTAATTGTCAAACTAGATCAAATAGGCGTCTAGGCAGCTATCATTTCACTGCCTAGTCTCTTATACTCTACGGTACAAAAGTGGCCTAAAACATGGCCTAAACAAGCAACGGGCAAGTTTCACTTGCCTGCAAACCGACGTCTGAATATACCGTCCAAGAGTCCAATCTACCTATGTGCACAAGTCCACCAGCATACATTCCCATTTTAAATTATCTTAATTAGTGATTCTAAACAATTTAAAACACCAATTTTTATCTTTTTAGTAGGCAATGGTTTGGGGGTCCTAGGGGTGCAAAACGTTACCTCAACACGATGCGAAAGCTACACTGGCGTCGGGTAGCGACGCCAGGGATTGAAATATAAGAACGCGCTCCTAGTCCAATTTCTAGATCAGATTCCTCGCTCGAATAGTCTGGGCAGCAACCAGATCAATGAACCAAGATTCCAATGCTAGCACATGCGATGAAGGGGATACGACGTGTCGCAACGTCAAAATAGTCAAAACGGCGATGAGAACGCTGTAGTGGGGCCCACAGTAGTGCTAGGGGTCAATGGGGGACCTACAACAACTCTGGAGAACTTGGGGGGGCACGGTTGCAAGCGGTGCGACGGATGCGGGTTACGACGAAAGTCGCTTGGTCAGACCGAGCCGCTGCGAGAGAATCTCTCGATCAGACCGAGAGATCACAGTGCACGGTCGGTCGCTGTGCTGCGGAGCGTGTTGCAGAGCGTAGGCGCTCGGTCACGGCTGCTGCGGGAGAATTCGTCGGTCGGGCTCTTGGGAGCGGGGGCTGCAGCGATGCGAGTTGCAACAAAGCGGCGATGCGGAGCGGAGCGGGCGCGGGCCTCGGTCAGACCGAGAGGGGCGTTCGGTCGTAGCGGGGGTTGCAATGTTGCAGTTGCAACATGCGGAGCGAAGCGGGATGCGGGGGCGGCTCTCGGTCAGACCGAGCAGATGCGGGGGATTTCCTCGGTATGGCTGGGCGGCTGCGGGGGTGCGGCTGCAACGAACGTCGCAAGTTGCAATGTGAATGTTTGGGAGTTTTTGTGACGGCTAGGGCTTGTTTGCTTGAGGGAAATGGGTATCATAAGCCTCCTACATATAGTGTAGATGGGTTTGACCAAGTCTAGGGTTTAATTTGAATTAAAATTGCTTTTTAATCAATTTTAAACCCAAAAATTCACCCACACTATATCTCAAGCAATAGAGGTGCGGCCAAGGGGCTAGGATTTAGGTCAAAAATGTTTTGAAGAGTTATAATCTAATAGAAATTATATTGGGTTGAAAATACTTTAAAATTTAGTATTTAAAAATATTTTAAGCTTGGCCAAAAATGTAAAATAGGTCAAATGAAATCCAAAAATTGTGAGGAAAATATTGGGGTGATAGGGACGACGAGAGAAAGAAGTCAGAGAAGACGGATCACAATATCGATGACGAGAAATGAAACTAAAAATAGAAAGGCCTAACGATAAAAGTGAAAATCGTGACGACTCTTCAAACATGGTCAAATCGTGGGAGAATGACCCATGAAATGACGTTCCAAATTAGTGCCACAATTTACTACTCTCAGAGACGATCACAACGGAATATCACATCATAGTGTTCAAAAACAAACAAAGACTAAAATAAATACGTGCACGTTTAAAAGCACGTGCATGAAGAAGGTACGATCGAAAACCGACCGTTACACCAACGTCTGAAACTAGTATGGGAGGTAAGAAGTACATCTTTGTTTGTGTTGATGATTTTTCCTGGTTTACTTGGGTAGATTTTCTTAAAGAAAAGTTAGACACATTTGAAGCCTTCAAGGAACTGTGTACTCGTGTGCAAGTTGAAAAGGGAAGTAGTATTCACAAAATTGTCAGAATCAGGAGTGACCATGGAAAGGAGTTTGAAAACCACTCATTTACTGAGTTCTGTGAGTCCCAAGGAATTGCTTATGAATTCTCGGCTCCTAAGACCCCTCAATAAAATGGAGTTGTTGAATGGAAGAACTGCACCTTGCAAGAGCTGGCTCGTGTGAAGCTAAATACTAAGGAGGTCAGTTCAAAGTAGTGGGCTGAAGCAATCAATACTGCATGTTATACTAGTAACAGAGTGTATCTCCGTCCTAGAACTGAGAAAACTCCTTATGAAATATGGAAAGGAAGGAAACCTGATGTATCGTATTTTCATATCTTCGGAAGCAAATGCTATATTCTACAGGACCGTACTCCAAGAGGGAAGTTTGATGTAAAGAGTGATTAAGGAATATTTCTTGGCTATTCTACTACCAATTGTGCTTTCAAGGTTTACAGCAAGCGTACAAATACTATGATGGAGTCTATCAATGTTTTTGTAGATGACTTTGATCAAAAGGAGGCAGTCATTGTTGAAGGAAGGCATTCTCAGGAAGACAACACAGATGAAGAAGAATATGTTGAACCTAATGTTGCAACATCCAGTACAACACGAGATCATGTTGAACCTAGTGTTACAACACATGATACAATCGACAAAAGAACCTCAAAGCGGATCGAATGATGTTCATGCTCCTGAAGGAATCACCAGAGTTGTATGGAATCATCCTCCAGAGTTGGTTATAGGTGATGTTCTTGATGGTCTTCGCACGAGGGGAACGAGCCGTGTCAACTACCGTGACATTGACGGGTATGTCCGTTTCATCTCCCTAGCTGAACCGAAAAACATGAAGGAGGCCTTGATTGATGAATACTGGGTGGCTGTAATGCAAGAGATGTTGAACCAGTTTCAGCGAAATGATGTTTGGACACTGGTAGAAAGACATAAGGGGATAAATGTCATTGGTACGAAATGGATTTTTAAGAATAAAACATATGAGAAAGGCAACGTCACTTGAAAAAGGCCCATCTTGTGGCTCAAGGGTATACCCAGGTAGAAGGCATCGATTTTAACGAGACATTTGCTCCGGTTGCTCGTCTAGAGTCTATCAGGCTCTAACTGGTCGTAGCTTGTAGTTTCAACTTCAAATTTTATCAGATGGTTGTGAAGAGTGCTTTTCTAAATGGAATACTGAATGAGGAAGTATATGTCGAACATCCAAAAGGGTTTGAAGACACATTTCTCCCTAATCATGTATATCAGCTGAAGAAGGCCCTCTACGGCATAAAGCAAGCTCCAAGGGCTTGGTATGAGAGACTGACCAAATATCTTCTTCAAAAGGGTTATGAGTGAGGGGGAGCTGACAAGAAACGGTTTGTTCAAAGAACTAAGTCTGCTATGATTCTAGCTCAGATCTACGTTGATGACATAGTGTTCGGTTCCACCTCTCAACAGCTTGTTCGTGAATTCATACCACTCATGCAGAAGGAGTTTGAGATGAGTATGGTCGGAGAACTGAGTATGTTCCTTGGGCTTCAGGTAAAGCAATCAAATGAAGGTCTGTTCATTTCTCAGAGCAAGTATGCGAGAAATCTGGTGAAGAGATTCGGGCTGGAGAATGCCAGACAAGTTCGCACTCCTATGTCTACAAGTGACAAGCTCTCTAAAGATGATAGTGGAAAATCAATGGAGGTCACGTTGTATAGGAGTATGATATGGAGCCTTCTATATTTGACAGCCAGCAGGCCGGACATCAATTTCAGTGTAGGAGTATGTGTCTGTTATCAAGCATGTCCCAAGGAGTCTCATGTCACGGCAGTCAAAAGAATAATTAGATATGTCAGTGAGACAACTGAATATGGTATATGGTACACCAAAGACACAAACACCTTACTTTCTGGCTATAGTGATGCTGATTGGGCAAATGCTAATGATAGGAAGAGTACTACAGGTGGCTGTTTCTATGTGGGAAACAATCTTGTCTCTTGGTACAGCAAGTAGCAGAATTATATTTCTTTATCCACCATTGATGTTGAATACATAGCAGCAGGAAGTTGTTGTACTCAACTTCTGTGGATGAAGCAAATACTGACTGACTATGGGGTGGAGCAATCTGTTTTGACAATCTTTTGTGACTACCAGAGTGCAATCAACATCTCCAAGAATCCAGTTCAATACTCAAGAACTAAACATATAGATATCCGACACCATTTCATCATAGAATTGCTGGAGAAGAAAGTTCTAGTCATGGAATATGTTGCGACCTCTAGTCGACTGGCCGATATTTTCCCAAAACCCCTCGTTTCTGGTAGATTTGAAGAGCTGCAACATGCACTTGGGCTATGTCGTATTTAATGTTGAACCACATGTTGCAACATAAGGGGGTGCTGGGCTACGGTAAGTTGGTTGGGCCGATTTAAAGTCAGGTCGATTTTTTTGATTCCCCCAAATTTATTTCATCTTACGGCTCTCTTTTCTCTCCCAAAAATTTCGAAGAATAGAAATTTCTCTTCTAGAGTTTCTTGATCCTTTCTTGAGTGATTCTCCCTCTCGTCTGCTAAAATGGCGCACGATCAAAGCCAGAAGTCTTCTCAGACCCCTCATCGGTCCTCTCGTCAGTCTTCCTCTGCAAAAAGGGCTACATCGTCTTCCTCTCCTCCGTAGGCTAAGAGAAAAGGGGTGGCTTCCCGGACTGCTCGTGTCTCATCTTTTGGTGACTCTCCTTCCTCTCACTCTCCGACGTCTTCCCAGCACATGCATTCCCCCATAGCATCGTGTTGGTTGATAATTCCATTTTCCCCAATTCTGGAGATTCCACTTCTATTTAAGGAACCCTCCTCCTTCGATTCAGATGTTAGTGAGGATTTTCATGCACCAGTCATAATTCAGGACTGATTCTGGTATCTTAGACGGACAAGTAAAAAATTTGACCATTCTTGGATGGATTTCACTGGTGTTAGACTTGGTCCCTATAAATTGGACAAGTTTAGAGGAAAATTGATGAGTGTGGAGGTTCCTGATGATGATGAGATCGTATTAACCACCTGTCGGTGAAGGAAGTCTTGTGTTAAAATTTCTGAAATTGTGATTCATGAAATTTCTGACTCTAAGGATGTTGGTGGGAATGCTGAGGAAGTTGGAGCAAATGTTGATGCTGAAGTGAATTCGGGCCCTGTGCATGTTGATGCTAAGGATGCTAGTGCCCATGTTGATCCTGAGGATGCTGGTGCAAATGTTGATGTTGCAGATGACCAGACTGTAATCCCTTCTGTCTCTGCTGATGATCAAGATGGTAGCTTTGACCCGGTTGTTCCTGTTGTGAATGAAGAAGGTCTTCATATGGAGAACCCCTTGGTGGTGAAAGAATCTGGATTCCCATTTGATATCCATATGCCTCAAATTCCTGAGGAAGGTCTGGTTCAGGAAGCAGGTGATAATCCTCATGTTGCAACACTGTCAAAGGATGTTTCTGAAGTTATTCCAGAGGTTGCTCCTGCTGATGATATTGTTCAAGGGGAGACTCCTGATGTTGAAGCATCAGCTTGTGGTGGTGCTGAAGATGCCCCGCATGATAATCCTAGTGCAACTCTAGAAGCTGCTACTGATATTTCCAGCGATGTTGTACATAATGTTGCAACATTAGATGCAACATGCAACCTAGCTGTGCCAGTAAATGCTGACGTTTCTCCCGAGCCTGCTTTGCCCAGAGATGATTCTATTCCTTCCCATGCACGTAAGCCAAGGACAGCTTACATGAAACGTGTTGTTCCATCCAGCCCTACCTCTCAGTATCCTTCAAAGAGGGCTAAAATCCATACTGCTTCAGATTCTTCATCTTCACCTATATTTACTGCATCAGATGCAATTAGCAAGGTTTTCTTTGATAAAGCATGCAAAAATATATGGTCTCTCTATTCTGAAAGGGCCATTCTTTCTAATAAGTCTCTATCCATTTCCACCTTTGCCAAGACCAAATTTGTCTCTATTCTGAAAGACTTTGACCTGTTTCATGCTGCAACATGCTTTAAGTCTTATATCCATGTGTTAGTCAAGGAGTTTTACTGCAATTTAGCTAAGGCTGTAGGAGATTCTTCTTCTAGGTGGGCCTTTCATGCCTTTATTAGAGGGAAGGCTATCTCTATTTCTCCCTCAGTTCTGAACAATATTTTGCAGAGGCCCTGTTCTTCCTGTATGCCAGCTTTTGGAGAGTTAGTTGGAGATAATTTTGACACCTTTATAAAGGTGGTCACTGCTGGGAAGTTGGTTCATTGGCCTAAGTCCTCATCATTTCCCTCTTCCTCACTGTCTGCCAAGTTCTTTTTTCTGTACAGAATCGCCACCAGAAATTAGCTTCCCACCTCCAACGTTTCTGTAGTCACCAAAGAGATGGGTAAACTACTGTATTCTGCTGGTACTAAGCAGCCATTCAAGCTTGGAAGAATCATATTTGATTCTATTCTGTCTCTGTCTGAATCCTCTGGATCTTCTCCTTCTCTGCCCCATGCCTATCATATTTCTATGATGTTGTTGTCTCAGAAAATTACACCATCTGCCTCTGAATTATCTGTCCCTTCTGAGGGCATCAGCTACAAAGTTAAATCTGTTGTAGGGAAAACTGATGATATTTCATGCTTGTCCTCTCCTGGCACTGGTCCTTCATCTTCATCTCCATCTACTCCTGGAACTAGTCTTGGAACTGATGATATGCAGCCTACATTTGTTCCTTCTGTACCTGAACCTCTCCGTCCTACCGCCTCTCAGTCTCTTATTATGGAAGACATTAAAATATTTGAGAATGCGCTGAAGGTCGTGGACAATCAGCTATTGATTCTTCTGGGTCAGCAAGTGGTGTTTGAAGCACAGAAAGTAGAGTTTGATGTGAGGATCAAACTGCTAAAGTCCAAGCTTCCTCCTTCATCAGAGTCTGTGGATGAAGTTATTGACAGTGGCTCTTAGTAAGGTATGGTTCATTTGGATTTTGTGGCCCAAAGGGGAGATTTTATCTGGTCTGTGGTTGTTGGTTATCATATATCATGTTGGATCTGCCGATATTATATTAGACAACATGTTGTCTGTTGTTGATATATGTTGGACATCTTGTTGGACATGTGTGCTAGATGGTATGATGTTGTTCCTCTCAACAGACATTAAATTTTTTTGTCATTCTGGCTCTTTTCCATCATGGTTTATCTATTATGATTATGCCACTAAATGCCAAAGGGGAAGTTTGTTAGGTAAAATGTTATAGGACTATATTGTCATTAGTGGCACCTTCGTATTCCTCTGTTTGTTCTTAATTTTCTTAAAGGAGAGATCTCGTCTATTGGCCATGTTGGATGATATGTTGAACGTCATATTGCAACATGAGGTCCAACATGCTGTGTCAGAAGGCTGGAAAAGAATGACGGTCTTCAGCGATTATTAAAGGTGGATTACTCCCAATCTTTTTGTAATCGCTTCAAGGTATTCTGGTATAGGCTGTTATGTTGAAGAATTGTTGAAGAAACATTTGGAAGGTGTTATCTCTTAGAGTGATTTAAGAATCCATTGGAGAGATACTAACCTACATATATTGGTTGACAAATCCTCGAAGATATTAGGGAACCACCTACCTGAAGTGGTTTCGAATCTTGCGGGTTGCCGATCTGCACGAGATTTGTCGAGCGACCTACCATATCTACTCCATGATTGAGGAGGAGCAGAGTATCTAAGGGCATGTAGCTTAGAGACTAGGGTTACGGCTTTTGCGGAAGTTGATCGAACTCTGGGAAGGAGGCTAACGGCTACCGAGGTAGGAATCAAGGGAGTTGATTCTAGTTAGTTGAGCAAGAGGACCTTGCATGCAAGGGGAGCTTGCATAGATTACTCCATGGGTTTGGTAGAGACCACCTATCACGGTTTGTGTTGAGGGGGAGGTTGTTCCCCCTAATAGAAATCTGGTATTAGTGATTGTATTCATTGCTATTTTTAGTGGAGTAATCTGATTTTTCTGGGCGTGGCCCCGCAGATGTAGGTGTACGCACCGAACTGCGTTACCAAGTTTTGCGTGTCGTTGCTTGGTTTTTTGTTTAATCATTATGCTTGATTGATTAATCTCTTCGTACTGAATTTCAAACCTATTGGAGTCTATTATTTAGGTTCTCTCTGCTAGCATCATTATTAATCTTGTTTACAAACACCTTGTTTATATTAAACGATACCAAAAGCGAATACATATACTCAGGTTGAAGGTCCAGTTTCTTGCTCAACTGAGAGACCCACTAGAGCTGTACGAACCAAACTATGCTATCTAAGCTCTTAATGCACAAGGAGAATTCTAAATCTTAGATGACTACTTTATAGATGTCTACGATATTAATGACTAGGCCTCTATGCAATGAAAATTGAGCCATTACCGGCCCTATGATGGCACTCCATTTAATACTCCAAACTGCCCGACCTGGCCATTTTAGTTTAGTCATTTAATTTTCACTTTCTCTTTCCTCACCTATAAATTATGGTAAATTTGTTCTTAAAAGAGCAACACAATTTATAAAGTTACAGAAGCCATGAGCGAAAGTTATAAAGCTAAAAACATTGGTTTTGCATCCAGGAGTAGGTTTTGATTGCCACATTCAAGTGATATATAATCAAAGTCTAGAAGACATTGCTCAACACCAGATCTTCCTCTACTCTGCTTTGTCTAACATATCCATTATAATAACTCAACAACATCCAAAGGTTAAGAAGACACATGTGGCAATTGTAACTTAACAACATCTATTACCATTTCATTTTTTTCCAAAAAAGTGAATCCCGAATCTTATCAACATCATCATATATACTAAATTCACTAATCTATACGCCTTCTTCTACTTTCTATAAGACACGGTTATAGTATATTTGGCATACCCCACTCTCTACTCTTTTTTGCCTTCCTCGAGAACGAGGAAGAGTTTAGCTTGGAGGATTTTGATGAGTGATTTTTATATACATATTTCACGCTCATTTTATACGTATTTCATATCATTTTATCCAATGCTTCGCTCCATTTTCCTTGTTTTTGTTTCCTTTTTTTCTTTTTGGTCCATTATGTTCGTTTTAGGTGAAAGGGAATGAATTCGGGACCCTAGAGCATGAAAAAGGTGAAAAAGTGTCAAAAGAGTCAAAGAAGTGAAAGGAGCAAACAATGCGATGAGATGGTATCAAAAGAAGAAGAATCTAGAGGAAACAAGCCCCACGCGACTGCATCAGATATCCCATGCGACCGCATGGAAGAGAGCCAAGAAGCAGCCCAAAACAGCATTAAGAGCATTCGACATGACTGCGTGGAAGTATCCTACCTGACTGAGTCGAACGGAGCAAAAAGATGGAGAAAATGGTCATTGGAGAAGCCAATTCGACGCGGTCATTTGGCCAAAACGGCGCTGTCATTTGGCCAAAACAACACGATTGTTTAAGAGGTGTCAACTCTCTGGAATTCTAAAGACAACATCGACACGACTACGTAGATGGGCTTAAACCAAGCCAAAGAGAAGAGGAGCCACATGGTCGCACGGCTACCCCACACGACCACGTGGAGAATATGCCACAAGAAAGTATACAAGCCTTACAAAGATTGAAGATCTGCTCACAACTCTGTGGTTAACTTCACTCCATCTTATTTTTCCATCGAATCGTGTCTCGTCATGATTCGAACACATATTTATTTGTATTTTTCCGAGATCGGAGCACTTATATATATTTTTTTGGAAGACAAGGCTGTGCTACAGAATTTCTGATGCGACCGCGAGGAGTAATCCATGTGGCCTGTCACGCCCCGTTCCACAGAATACCCGGCATTAAAAAAATTTTCCAAGCATCTTGAAGAGTGAGGGTGGTGAGAGAGGAAAAGAAGGAACTGATTAAGCAAGCCACTGCGCACATGCCGGGATAGTACAAGTGCAGCTTCATTAAAATATCAAACAACTCATGAATAACATAGAACAACAACAAATTTATATAACAACTTTCATGTACATACATAGCCCAAGTGCACCACTACACATACAACGCCACTCCCCACCTCCCAAGACAACCATGTCACAACACAACTACAACTCATACTAAGTGTTATCCCTGAAACCCGACTCCAAGTCACCACCAACCAAGCTGCCCCTGCTACCTGAAAAATAAGGAGGAGCACGTCAATGCGTGTCCCAGTAGGAACCAACTTGGATTTGGAACACTATTTTAAGGTTATTAATTCCACAAGGTAAGGCAAGAGAAATAGAGCATGTGATAAGTACAATAATGAAAATTAAATAGCTAAATAGAGGAATCATACCTACGGTCCAATGTCGAGTCACTGTAAGAAAAGAGGTTAGCACAAATAATAATAATAATAACACAAGTGTTCAAGCAACCATCATCTAATAAAATAAGTGCAAGTGCCTGAAGCATGACACAGAGTCACACAGAAATGGGCAAGGGAAGGGAAAGTGCTGCCAGCAGAAGGAGTAACACGCAAATTCTTATTTTATTATTTTATAATTGAATTAATTGGAACTTGGGTAAACTGTATGATACCAGGACCTGGACATCACCCCAAATTTGGGGTGAATATAGCACACGACGCAGTGGACACGGGCACTATACGCCGAGCCTCTCAGCTCCCCCGTCCCTGGCAGGAGTGAGGCTCTCCCACAATAACACAACATCCGTATGTCCCCTCCACTCCCGGTAAAGGCGAGTGGGAATAAATATCACATATCACATAATCATATCTCCCAACTTCTCAGTCCATGCCTCATATCCATAATTTACTCAAATCCCACCTAAAACCCGGGTTTTGCTAACTCGCCCTCCTTAGAGAGGATTGAGACTTATTCAATTTCATAAGTTAACATCATAAGTCATATTATAAGGGCCATGACGGCATGATTTCACAATGTCAACGATTTTCATTCATATCGATTCGGGGTCATGCACCTAAGTGTTATGCCCTCCATCACAACCATGTCACATATCAACATGGGTCATGCACCAAAGTGACATACCCTCCATCATAACTCATTGATATATCACTTATGAAATCATGCCATACATGTCTCGCAACATCACAAATCCATAACATGGTTCATTGGAGTACATTTCTCATATTTTTCAAATTCTAATTCATTGAGGCATTTCCACAAACACGTGATGGGCGTGTCATGTATGTTCATGTGCACATTAGCAAGTCCATTAGGAATACATATCAAGAATCTACATTGCATGTAACAACAACAATCATGCACTATAGAGAGTGAATTAGCAACACTACACAATTCATAACACCTCTTTAGTACTTCAGATTGCTGGAATTTGCAGAAGTTGACAATACATGGGCATAACTCATCAGTTTGCATTGGGGATTTGACAAATTGTTCCAAATGAAAGTTATATATATATTGGTCCTGGATTCAGATATAAAATTTCATGCAAAAAAATTAAGTATATGATTTTTGGTGAATTATTTGGTGAAGTGTGTCATGTCTGTTTTCCAGACAGATTTCAGAGCATGTAAATAGTGCTGTTTTTGAGCATGTTTTTGCTAGAATTTTGAAATATAAGAACTCTGATGAAATTATAGATAAACTTGTTAAGTTTCCAACGAGACCAAGAACATCAAATTCCATTGTGTGTGCAGGTATTTAGATCAATTTTGCTGAACTGTGTCAAGACTGAAGATCAAGCAGACATGTTGTCAAGATAGAATTTGTTCTCTTAATTCCTGAATTTAACATATATCAAAATTTATATGATTTTGGGGTAGGACTTCAAGATCTACAAGATCATATTTTTTTCGAATCCTAATTTGAGCTACAGTAACCAGAATCAAGGCAAAATCTAACATCAAGATTTCATAATTTCAAAGGGGATAACTTTGCTAATAATTTTCAAGGAAAATCCATGAAAATTGGATTATAGCATATTAATTTGATTATGTTATGAATCAACTACTGGGGGAGGAGCCCCAGCTCTTTATTTATAGGCAATGGGGAGAATACAAGATGGGTTTACAATGATATGGGCCTATCTCTAGGATAGCCCAGAATCTCAACCAACCCGGTTAAATAACCGTTCACAACACTCCCCCTTATCCAGCCATAGGTGTGGACTCTGCTCGTGAATACTTCAGGATTCTGAGCGTAGGAGAGTCTCACATGGGGTGGATACTTCAGGATCCTGAGTTGGTGAGATTTACCTCATTAAAACCTTTAGCTATGGAAAACCCAATGGGAAAAACCATAGTTAAGGAAAAAGAGTACAAATGCTCTTTAACTCCCCCTGATTTGTACAAGTGACTCTGCTCATGAATACTTCTGAATTCTGAGCGTCACAGAGAGGTGGATACTTCGGGATCCAGAGTTGATTTGATTTGCCTCGTTAAAACCTTTGGCTATGGAAAACCCAGTGGGAAAAACCATAGCTAAGGGAAAAGAGTACAAATTCCCTCAACTCCCCCTGATCTGTAAAAGCTCTTAGGCTTTCAGATCTCTTAGGCTTATCTCATCACTCCTATTTACAATATTCCGAAAATGTACACTGATTACAAATTTCATCACCATCAAGCAGCTGCTGAATCCAGAAACTCTGGAGAGGTGTGCCAAGTTTCGTCGCCTCTGATGTGGTCTTCAGACTATATGGTCAGCTCCACAGAACCAGCCTCTATCCCAGTCGTCACTGGGATGTGATGTACCACCAGGCGCCCTCAAATACACCATTGGTGTGATTCTGGAATGGTGAGGATCTCGGAATGATAGGATGATGTTGCCTTCATAAGTTGCTTTGCATATTTACAGTAGATGGTCATCCCACTGTTGGTACCTGTTCTGTGATTTCTCAGTATAGGGACCGGACCTGTAACCGGCATTCGCATAAACATTGGAGGATGCTACTACATTTTGTAAGTCCAAATATTTCGACCCTTGGAGGAAGCGCAGAAGGCTTAACTCCGGTCTAATGGCCCTTGTTAGGTGCCAACTGTCTCTGGCTAATGAGTTTACTGCAATTGCTATACCGGGACACATGCAGTTAACCAGGAGTGCATGATTGTACTTAGATAAGGGACTTTAGGACCAGTTATATCCTCCCCCTCTTCCAGCGATCGGAAGGGTTCTTTTTGTTCATCCATTAAGTATACCACCGTAGGTGTACTTTGGATGACAATGGTCCTTTTAATTTCTCCAACGCACTTCTGGGCGTTTGTAACAGGATTCTATGAGCCATGACTTTATATTTGCCTAGGTCTTTTTATTTCATGTTTAAACGTCAGGCTTGTACATGTAGTTCAGTTTTCTCTTCAGGAGATCCGATGAGATTTTAGTTGTCTCCAACTATGATCTCTAATCCTGTTCTTTGCACAGATGCAAAGGCAACCTTCAGTAGGAATCATTGAATTGTCAAATGATTCTCTTGGTTGTACATTTATTATTGTTTTTCTTCATTTGAATAGACGTCCCGAAGTCTATTCAAGCATTTTAAGGAAATGTGGAAATTATCTTTACCAGATATCCACGAAGGTATGCTGTCACAACATCCAATAACAGCATATCCATAAGTTTCCTTCGCCAAATCGTAAGGTATTCGCTTTTGATAACTTAGGGAGACTGATGCATCATTTATGAGACATGCTCATTTGAGTTTGTTCGATCCCTAGTTTCAGCGAAATTTTCCTCGGGCTATAGGTTGTACCTTATAGCATACGATTTTGTATTTATTTTTCTTATGTGTGCAATACTTTGTTTTATCCACAGGTTTGACACCTTTTTGGTGTCAGGACTTCAGGTCCGAACATTTCACGTTTCATAAGTGAGTACAGCTCATCTTTCATTGCCACGTTCCACATTTTTGGCCAATCTCTACGTTTGCCTTCTAGCAACGGAGTGTGGAACGATAATTTACGAACATTATCACTTTTGCGATGTATATGGCAATATGATACGTGAATACATTTGTCGACAATTTATGTTCTATCTGTCCAACACCTCCCCAGTACGTACAACATTTACTTAATTTCACTTTTTCCCGGCAATTCCTCTGCAGTGGATTCCGGGAAGGGTGATGGTGTGGACAGGAGCTCATTGTCCTATGGTAGTATTGTCTTAAGGTCTCCAAGAGTTTCTGTCCTTATAGCCTGGTGGTCTGCCTCTTTTCTGTTGAGGATCAGCCACTTCTGCTGCTAGTGGGTTGCATCCATTCTCGGGGATGTCAATCCTAGCTGGAGTTTTTGCAGCAGGGATGTGTGATCTGACAATCTTCTGGTTGTCAGTAAACGAATCCGGTAATTTATGAACTGTGTTCTGGATGTGTAAGATCTTCAGGATCTTATCATCACATTGTTTTGTTACCGGATCGTAGTGGGTCAGATTTTGTTTTTTTTTGTATCCCACTTTAACTTTGCTTCGCGCCAGATTTTCCAGTATCTGGGCCTATTTTTGGGAAACTCGTCTCATCGAGATCACAGTCTTCAAGGTGTGCCTTAATTACGTCCCCCATTTGGGGTTCTAGGTATCTTATAATTGAGGGTGAGTCAAACCCTTCATAGATACCTAGGCGACGTTGAGGACCTATTTTTGTCCTCTGTGTTGGTGCGATGTGGATTTAAACTGCGGACCGAAGATTCTCCGAAGAGAAATGTTCGGTGGCATTCCATATGCAAGTTGCATGGGGACTCTGACCTCCAGGGGGTCTTATTTTCATTTACGATGCAGCATGCAGAATTTGCATGTCCTCATGCATCCATTTGCAATCGGGATTTAATGGACGTTCAATCCATTGGAGTCTACTTTTCAGTGACTCTGCCGATCCATTTTGGGTATGAACATGCGACACTTGTATGTTCATTTTCTATTCCCGTTGCTTGGCAGTTCTCTTGAAATGACTGGGAGTTATATTTCCCAACATTAACCAGACTTATTTTCTTTATTTTATTGTCTGGGAAATGAGCCCGCAACATTTTTATTTTTGTGCCAATAGCTTTGGAAAAGCTAAGTCGCGGTTCTGTAGTAGACACACGTACGAATATTCTGAGGATGCATTTATCAGTACAGTGAATTACTGACATAGCCCACTAGGGGTGGTGGATTCTATCCATATCTATCTCTTTGTATTCTTTTTGAGGAAGCGTGGAGATTCTTTTTCAACTTTTCGTGGAGATGGCCTTGCAATTAGTTTTTCCTTATAGTAAGGGATGCGAGGGAATTCTCCCTTCTGAAGAATCTTCTGGCTCTTCAAGTCATACCCATAGGATAAGATGCAGTGCATCATCATAAATCCGGGGTGGCCAAGTCCATCATGCCAGAGTAAAACTTGGCATATGTCGGGCACTTCAGGTGCTCCGTCTAATTCCGCTTCCTTTCTCCGAATCTTCGTATGGTAGATGCCTCTAAGGCTCTCAAAAACGTTCAAGTATGGATTTTACTCCATTATCTTGAGACGTTGCATACGGTAATTTTTTCATTTGCTGTTTCCAAATGGAATCCGTTGAAACGGATGTCCTTGAAACTTAGAAAGTTTCTTTTGGAATTCGGAGAGATTAGTGCATCCTCTTATTTTTGTGTCGTTTGGGGGCAACAGTGTTGCATTCCCTGGATCTTCAATATAGCCCTGATATTGGGCTTTATATTGGAAAAAAAAAATCGTACGTGTTTATTGTCTACCAATCATTTATGAGAGCAGTTTCAAAAGATGAAACGTATAGGCACATGCATATTCAGATAAACAAGACACATAATTCAAATGCTCTCAGAAATTATTCTTAAAACGACTTGCTAAGATAAAAATAGTGGTTAATCAAGCATGTCATCATTTTCGAAGTTGTCAGCTGTAAGCTTGACTGGAGCATCAAGGGTCATCAGGTTTGTTTCAGCTTTATTTTTCTTGTTCTCTTTATACAAATCCTGGAGATGCTGCGGGGTTCGGCACACTCTAGACCAGTGGCCTTTCATGCCACAATTATGGCACTGGTCTTCCCATATCCTCTTGGGTGGGGGTGCATAATTTTTTTTGTTATTGCTGTGCCACGTGAACTTCTGCTTACTTTCATTATTTCGCTGCTGCTGTACATGGCCCTTGGCATTTTTCTGTTGACCCCCCTTCTGTAGTCTTTCTTTTCTTTTATTTTCTCTCTTCTTTTTGAAGGAAGAGGAATAGTGATCTTCTGGTAGGGGGCAGTGCCGGGGGGCGCATATTGTGAGTGGCGAGAAGAAGCTCTCTGTTTTGCTCGGCCATGAGTAAACATGACAGCAGCTCAGAATACTTGATGAACTTGCGTTCACGGTATTTCTGCATGAGTATCGCATCTTTTTCATGGAAGGACGTATACGTCTTTTCCAGCATGCGATTTTCTGAGACTTTCTCACCACACAACTTCAGGCGTGAGGTGATGCTAAAAAATGCTGAGTTGTACTCAGCAATGGACTTAATGTCCTGCAGTCTCAGGTTCTCCCACTCGTATCGTGCCCTTAGGAGTATAACATCTTTCTAATGTTTATACCTGTCCTCAAGGGCAGTCCATAGCTCAAGTGGATCTTCGACCGTAAGGTATTCAGCCTTTAAGGTCTTGTCCACATGGCGGCGAATATAGATGATGGCTTGCGCCTTCTCTATATCGCTAACATTTTCTTTTTCAGTCACAGCAGCGATGAGGGACTTTGCCCGCAGGTGAAACTTTACATCTAGCTGCAGCTTAGATAGTTTCTACCTGATGCTTCCAGTACTTCGAAATTAATGCTTGCAATATTAGCCATTTATCTAGCAGAGCACAAACATGCATGAATTAATAATTAATCAGGGAAAACATTTTCATGCGGAGGCAATATTTAACGAAAACCTAAATGTGTGGATCGGCCAGTCCCACAAGAAAGAGTCCAAAAGTCCACAGTCCAAATTATACAAATTTGCAGCTTTAAAAATGAAAATACAACTTTGGAAACCCCGTGGGTCCCATATGATATCTCCATCTTCAAGCGTGGCCTCCGTCTTCATGGAAGTTGGTCTTCTTTCTTTGACATTTACAAAGATTCCTCACTACAATTTCTCTCAAAAATACAAGAAAAGTGCGGGAAATAAACTGTGGGACTAAACAGCCGATCCAAAAACCACATTTAGCAATTCATGCAGAAATATTGTGCTCATCAACATTTTCATCAGACATTTTCATCACAGGCATCACAGGCATTTAATATTCGCAGAGATGGATAAATAATTTAATCACTTAATAATTATTGGACCACTGGGCAACGTCATGCACCGTTAGGTTAGGTTACTAACGGCAGAGCGGTCGCAGGATCTTCCTAATTATTAAGTTTTATATACAATGCACAACCACGCATATAGTATCCACAGAATAGGCCTAGTGATGTAAAGCATCTAAAGATGATTTTTACAGAAAAATCATTACGATGCAAGGGTTGAAATGAATGGGTTTAATCAATAAAATTGAATAAGAGCCCAAAGATTAACATTTTCTTTGTCTGAGGAAAAGAGGTTCCCTCAACATCCCAAAAGCCCCCCAAAAAGTCCTCGCCTGCCCGATATTTGTCCCGTAATTTATCGTGATTTTTCACGAATATTTTGCCCTTAAATCCCCTTTTTAAATTAGTTTTTAGGCCAAACAGTTGCCTTTTAAGGCTTGTTAATAGCCTTTGCCTCCCCCCTTTTTTTCTTCCAGATAAAACAGCATGCGGGTCTGAAGCCCGTAGTTGGGCTATGGGCTTCAGGCCCATAGACTTTTTTTCCCTGCAGGGGGGAGCGGCCAAGGGGGCCACCGCCCCCCTGCAGGGGGGGAGCGGCCGGAGAGGGAGGGAGGGGGGTTGCCGGTAACGTTTGGGGGGGTTTCGGTGACGGCTAGCCGCCGGAGGGATCAAAAATTAGGGTTTTGACCCTAAAAATTGGGGTTTTGGGATGGAAAATCCGTCGTTTTCAAGGCGACAATTGATCCCTATAACGATCTTTTGAGATCTAGGGATAGAGCAATCATACGTATGATAAAAATATCGTTTTTAGTGAGTTTACCTCTATATCCGTCCTCCGGATATAGCGACGGTTGTTCGAAGCCCTACGCGGATGTCGACGCTCGATGGAGGAAGCCTTGCCCCGCGCTCGTGGATTTCTCGTCTAGCCTTCGCAACGAACGGAGAAAATTTTGTGGAAAAGAAAATTTTTAGAGTCGTGCTGATAACGTGTTATGAATCAACTACTGAGGGAGGAGCCCCCAGCTCTTTATTTATAGGCAATGGGGAGAATACAAGATGTGTTTACAATGATATGGACCTATCTCTAGGATAGCCCAGAATCTCAACCAACCCGGTTAAATAACCGTTCACAACAGATTACCACTAATTCATATTGATAAAACATGGTATAAAAACATGATAAAATTAAACCCTAATTAAATTCCAAATCCAAGTTAGATCCTACCTCAAGAGTTCTTTCTTCTCCTCTTCTCTTTCTCTTCCTCTTCCTCTTCTTCTTTCTTTCTTTCTTTCCTTTTTTTTGTTGGAGAATTTTCGGCCATGTCATGGGGTAGGGGATGGGTAGGTCAAGGAGGAGGAGAAAATGAGAAGTGTGTAGAAGAAAAATGAAAAGAAAGGGAAAGAAAGGATAAGAATGAAGAAAAGAAAGAAAACCTAGAATTTTCTTAAGAAAAATCTCCACATCATCATCCTAAGTCATCATGACAAATATAAAATGACCAAACTACCCTTGCCTAAATACCCCTCAACTTTCAAGTAATTACAAGTTTGCCATTACTTTATGCACCGACCACTTAAGTATGTACACACAGCACTTTTGGTTCAAATGACCATTTTGCCCCTCACCTTTCTAAAAATTTACGATGATTGCCATTGACCCCTAACCCCTTTCACACTTGCATGGCTTCCCTACACACCCACATACATGCCTACACATGCATACATGCATACATGCACCACGCACACACGTCTAACACATTCCTGTTGTTTTGCACCTACGACGTCTTTCACATTTCTCACGCACTCAATCTCGCTTTCTCGTCTCTTGGCCACGCATTACGGCTCAATCCCCCTTGCGCTCGTCACATACATCGATATCTACGATTATTTCATACCTACCCATGTATTGTGAGTAGAAATACCACGTGTGTTTAGTAGAATACACGTATAGTACAAAATAGGGCATGACATCCTACCCACCTTAAAATAAAGTCCGTCCTCGGACTTTCTAGGGTGTGAGGCCGCTAAAGTTCATCTAGGTATGATGGTCTTACTAACCATGAAGTACAAACAAGAATATGTATCTACACCATACTTATATGTACTATATGCTTCACTGTCATCCATACACATCCACATCACACACATATCACAGATACATCCTATTATTCATCTAGTAACACATCCATATCATTATAAGCATCACTACATATTCATACACACATGTCTTTTACATAAACATCTAGGCACACATATTCACACACCACAAATCAGTCTCTATACGTATTATTATATGTATTCAGGTCACTACTCATACCTATGTGATATGACATCACATCATATCCATACCATGATCCATAAGGCACTCACACATGGTACGCTTTCATATACACCATAATACATTCAGGTATAAACGACTTACATCCTACCTGTTTATATATTTACATATACGTCTATATCCATGCACAGACACATAATAATACACATCGATCTACACACCATAACTTGATAAACAGGGTCACTATCACGGTGTCACACCGTATGTACACCGGATCTCCATACACTCGATACTTAGTCATATGAATTCACTCGCATTCATAGGCACATAAATATCTAGATACACACAATATTTAGTCACATCCATATATAAATTCACGTGCACGTGCTAACACATGCATGATCAAGTCACATAAGGTTCAAAATCATAACTATAAATAAATATACATGTAATCTCGCATTTATAGCGATGCACCTACTACCTCACACAGATAGGCACATATATCATACACAATACACACAAGAGTGCACAAACATAACACATCCCCTGCCATATGCTATATATATAACTACCTTTGCACATCCTACGCACATACTGCCATGATAGTCAAATAATTATAAATATCCATATACACCCCCACACACGTGTATACATATGCAAACAACCACACACATCTCAATACCTACATACCAAACAGTTTCATTCACTTATATTCATCAAAAATATATATATTCACACCTATATTTCATACTCATCACATTCATACCCACACTGCATATGATTATACACACACACATGCTCTAGCACAGACCTACATATACATGCATACATACAGGGATACGCTTCTCCCAGATACACATAGATAGGCAACCATGTCAGAAATATTCACAGATAAACAAATAAGGATATATATATATAAGTATATATTTATTTAACCAATATACACACAACCATATATTGCCTCTACTGCATACTGCACATGCATGAATACATCCCTACACTCCATTGTAACACGTATAATAGAAATCCATACAACTATAATACATATTCACATATACACATCAACCAATACACCACATGGATACTCTATATGACCCAATTATATGTACATACGCATTATGTTCCAGCAGAAGTATACACATTAATTCTATATATAGATACCTAAGCCTACATATATCCAAATACACGTTGGCTCATACACACCAGATTATTATTCTAATAGTAGGTATGCACACAAACATGCATATATATATATACACACACACACACACACATATATATACACACACACACATATATATATACACATATATATATATATACACATATATATATATATACACACACATATATATATATACGTATTAGGACCAAAACACCATGCACACACATTACCATGTATGAGCACACACACCATTCACACTTAGTATACATATCCTGCTATTACACACCTATACAGTCAAGCTACTCAAATTATACTAGCAGGTAGTCGGTAGCTACCCATACCACTATATACCTAACATTCAATATGTCCACACTTTTACTAACATACTAGTATACACACAAATAAGTATATTTCAACATTCGTACACATTTAGTAGATAGTCATACTCCATATACGTATACATTCATATACTGATACATGCATATCAGAATAGGGATCATTCACATACATATACATATAACCACTCATAAGACATACACCAATACACATTCACTAATAACAATACATATACACAATCACACCACGCTTGCTACAACACACCTACATACATATAAGTATCTCATATACCAATACACAATCCCCCTCATGCCACTATATACGGAGGGGTACATGCACTACATATACATCCAAATGGTCCTACAGGCACCATTCTACGGGTAAGCGTATACACACATAGATACATATACCATAACTCCACTTAACCGTGGAAACCCATAGCCACCCCTCTTATACATGCACTGTATAATCTCAAATCCTCACATTCATCACATTCTACATATGATACACGTTATACATATATCCATATTCCATAATAGGCACGGTATAGAGCTAAGAGTTTAAACTTAGGGTGGACGGGTCTAAAGCACCCTTACCCACCTTAGGATACGTCTACTCCAAACACCCTGGAGCATTACTCATACTACCCGTGCATCCATTACTTATCTATATCGTAACATACACACCATATATAGCCATAGCACAGCACCAATCTTCACGCAATAATACAACCCACAACCATATACTAAATTAAGACAATATACATGTTCATATGAGCACATAAGCAACATATACACATACTCACAGTTATTCAAATCTAACATATGAGGAATTCATACACTAGCAATTCAACACTAGCGATGTATATACACCAATATCCCAACCTATATTTACACTACCAACCCATACAAGCACACATATGTTCACACGCATGCACTTTCCTACATATGCCCAAAGACAATGTGGACATCCCACTACTTTATCCATACAAGGGTAGATGTACGCACATTAGTGTACTCCCCACATGAAACCCAACTATCATTTAGGAGATAGTGAACCGCATACATACACTCACATCACATACGTACACACCCTCACCCACGTCTCTACAAACATATAATATCCCCGCTAGCTGATATGTATCCACCAGTACACATCCACTAATAAACATGTATATATCACCTATGTCTTAGAATCACACAAGTATACCACAAACCTGCCTTGCATATCTGTATCATGTACTTCTATAGAGACGTAATATACGTACACTCAAGTATTTGCCCACCTAGCATATACGCCCACACCTATCCATATATGCAACCTCCATGCCATTCAAATACATATATACATTACTGAATACAAGTATACAAGCGACGTATATAGTTCAAATATCCAATTCAACAACTGTATTTATATACACGAATTCTCATTATTATATGTATGCACTAATACCAGCAAATATACCTCTATAGTATACTACACCGTAGGGAGTTCATCCTCTGACTTCCCAAGCTAGGAGTTTAAGGGTGGATTGCTTAAGACTCTAAGGTCACTACCCACCTTAGGGCTAATGTATCCCAATCAAATATTGAAGCATTACTTGTCCTACCCTTACGCACATCGCAGTGCGGTGACCTGCATGGGCCGCCAAAAACTGTCACGCCCCGTTCCACAGAATACCCGGCATTAAAAATTTTTTCCAAGCATCCTGAAGAGTGAGGGTGATGAGAGAGGAAAATAAGGAACTGATTAAACAGGCCACTACGCACATGCTGGGATAGTACAAGTGCAGCTTCATTAAAACATCAAACAACTCAAGAATAACATAGAACAACAACAAATTTATATAACAACTTTCATGTACATACATAGCCCAAGTGCACCACTACATAAACACCACCACTCTCCACATCCCAAGACAACCATGTCACACCACAACTACAACTCATACTAAGTGTTATCCCTGAAACCCGACTCCAAGTCACCACCAACCAAGCTGCCCCTGCTACCTGAAAAATAAGGAGGAGCATGTCAATGCGTGCCCCAGTAGGAACCAACTTGGATTTGGAACACTATTTTAAGGCTATTAATTCCACAAGGTAAGGCAAGAGAAATAGAGCATGTGATAAGTACAATAATGAAAATTAAATAGCTAAATAAGGAAATCATACCTGCGGTCCAATGTCGAGTCACTGCAAGAAAAGAGGTTAGCACAAATAATAATAATAACACAAGTGTTCAAGCAACCATCATCTAATAAAATAAGTGCAAGTGTCTGAAGCATGACACAGAGTCACACAGAAACGGGCAAGGGAAGGGAAAGTGCTGCAAGCAGAAGGAGTAACACGCAAATTCTTATTTTATTATTTTATAATTGAATTAATTGGAACTTGGGTAAACTGTATGATACTAGGACCTGGACATCACCCCAAATTTGGGGTGAATATAACACACGACGCAGTGGATAGGGGCACTGTACGCCGGGCCTCTCAGCTCCCCCGTCCTTGGCAAGAGTGAGGCTCGCCCACAATAACACAACCTCCATATGTCCCCTCCACTCCCGGTAAAGGCGAGTGTGAATAAATATCACATATCACATAATCATATCCCCCAACTTCTCAGTCCAGGCCTCATATCCACAATTTACTCAAATCCCACCTAAAACCCGGGTTTTGCTAACTCGTCCTCCTTAGAGAGGATTGAGACTTAATCAATTTCATAAGTTAACATCATAAGTCATATTATAAGGGCCATGACGGCATGATTCCACAATGTCAACGATTTTCATTCATATCGATTCGGGGTCATGCACCTAAGTGTCATGCCCTCCATCACCACCACGTCACATATCAACATGGGTCATGCACCAAAGTGACATGCCCTCCATCACAACTCATTGATATATAACTTATAAATCATGTCATACATGTCTCGCAACATCACAAATCCATAACATGGTTCATTGGAGTACATTTCTCATATTTCTCAAATTCTAATTCATTGAGGCATTTCCACAAACACGTGATGGGTGTGTCATGTATGTTCATGTGCACATTAGCAAATCCATTAGGAATACATATCAAGAGTCTACCTTGCATGTACCAACAACAATCATGCACTATAGAGAGTGAATTAGCAACACTACACAATTCATAACACCTCTTTAGTACTTCAGATTGCTGGAATTTGCAGAAGTTGACAATACATGGGCATAAATCATCAGTTTGCATTGAGAATTTGACAAATTGTTCCAAATGAAAGTTATATATATATTAGTCCTGGATTCAGATATAAAATTTCAGGCAAAAATATTAAGTAGATGATTTATGGTGAATTATTTGGTGAAGTGTGTCATGTCTATTTTCCAGACAGATTTCAAAGCATATAAAGAGTGCTGTTTTTTAGCATGTTTTAGCTAGAATTTCGAAATATAATAACTCTGATGAAATTATAGATAAACTTGTTAAGTTTCCAACGAGACCAAGAACATCAAATTCCATTATGTGTGAAGGTATGTAGATCAATTTTGCTGAACTGTATCAAGACTGATGATCAATCAGACATGTTGTCAAGATGGAATTTTTGCTCTTAATTCCTGAATTGAACATATATCACAATTTATATGATTTTGGGGTACGGCTTCAAGATCTACAAGCTCATATATTTTTTTCGAATCCTAATTTGAGCTACAGTAACCAGAATCAAGGCAAAATCAGACATCAAGATTTCAGAATTTCAAAGGGGATAACTTTGCTAAGAATTGTCAAGGAAAGTCTATGAAAACTAGATTATAGCATATTAATTTGATTACCACTAATTCATATTGATAAAACATGGTAAAAACTTGATAAAATGAAACCCTAATTGTTGCGGGGTGGAACTCGCGTACAATAGATTTGTATTAGGGGGAACCAAGGGCACGGTGGTTATATTGATAAGTGGATTTAGGTAGGCCTTTTGACAGGTGATTAGTGTAGAGAAGAGGCTTAACTTGCCGCTGGAGCAAACCACGGAGTCGAATCCCGCCGGAGGCGAAGGAGGAAGATCGGAGGGCGGGAGCCGAAGGCCAATCTCGGCCTAGGGGCGAGCTACCCTGCACAACGAGCAACTCATCAGAAAGGCCGGGTTGGGGTCCAACCCTTAGCCCTCTCGTGTGTGAATAATGGAATTGAGAGGGAATTTGCCAACCCCCTCACCGTAAGAAGCGTGGGGGTATTTATACCTGATGGGAGACGATTAGGTGGGGCTGACCTGGCATGCTGACTCGACATGCTGAGTCGGCCCGGCTGTTAGCGGAAGCTTTGGATGAGGATGTCAAGAACGGGAGTGTCAGCCTCGCTTTTGTCAGATGGCGCAACGGCCAGGGGCGCTTTTGTCAGGGCATCATGGTGTCAGGACTGAAAGCATTAAATGTCAGGGGGCGCAGCGGCCGGGGGGTGCTTTGTCAGTTGGTCGGGCGGCGCTAGTGTCAGTCGTGTCCTTATATTGGGTTGTTTGTCGTGCGTGATGAATCAAGGGTCCGGCGGTGCTATCCCTCGCGGTGGGGCTTGCATGGGACCGTCGGGTCGACCCGTTCATGGGTTGTTCGGCCTGGCCGTGCACCTTTTCGGGTGCGGACCCCGGACCGCTAGCTGGGAGGGGAATGTACGTGTCTCTGTCAGCATCCGAGTGCATTGCCCTGGGCGGGCCGAAAGAGAGAGGTTATACGCCTCGGCCGGGAGAGGGGGTCAGCGAGGTGCGCCCATTCCCATGTAGCCTTGGCCCCCCGGACCGGCAGTCCGTTGGCAAAGGGGAGAGTCAGTGAGGTATATTCGTGGTTCTAGGCGGGAGCCGGACTCCCACGATCCTTAGGTCGTAACAATTGCCCCCGGCCTCTGAGCCCGAGGCGGGAGCCCGGCTCGGCTCGGAGGGTGAACCGTTTCCGATGTTTTGAGCCGTCGGTATGCATCCCTGTCTGCGCCCGGGGGTGTCGGCGCATACTTCGGAACTCCCGCCCTATTGGTCATTATTACGATTCGAAAGGGCGGTAGAAAAACGAAGCGTCTCCACGATAGGGTTTGCGACGCGTGGATGAGGTGACCCTCATGCCAGTCGAGGCGTTAGGGACATCCCGATGAGCGCCGTGTGGTGGCGCGCCGACGGTTGTGATGACCCGGTGGCCTATTTTATGAGCAAACAGGGTTGGAAGGTGGGCGGCGGGAGTTTTCTTCTGTCTTCGATTCTTCTCCGGTGTCTATCACTTCCGTCTATCGCTTGCTGGCGCGGTTGCAACTTCCGCCGTCGGTGATCTTCTTCCGAACATCTTCCCGATCTGACGGATCAGCTAGGTAATAATAATTTTTTTTACTTTTCGACCGATGGCTTCTCGTTTCGAGTTCGGAGGCGGCAGCCGAGTGGGGGAGGAGGAGCTTGTGGAAGAGGGGGCGTTGCCGTGGGGGGTGCGGTGGTCTAGGGAAATGGGGTCATGGCGCACCGTTGTACTGAGGGTGATTGGGTCCCTCAAATGTAGGTCGGACAGGATTAACATCAGGGAGATTCGCGTGCGGTTCGTGCAACTGCCCTATGAGGTACGGGTCCCCGGATCGGAGGAAATGGTGTGCTCGCCTGGAGATAATAAGGTCGGGGTTTATGTCTGGTCATTCGAGTTGGGGCTTCGTTTCCCGATCCACCCGTATCTGCTTTATCTATTGAACTTCCTGGAGTTGCCGATCTTTGCCCTGGCGCCACGGTCCTGGGGCTTGCTGGTGGGGTTCGTCGTATTGTGTCTTGCCTGCTCCTTGAGTCCCTCCCTGACGTTGTTCCAGCATTTCTTCGTAGTTAGGAAGAGGGGAATGTATCACTTTGTTTGCTCTAGGAGGGGACGAGAACTTGTCCTTGGGGTGCCGGACGATGTCGGCGAATGGATGAGGGAGTTCGCCTTTGTGATGATGCCGAGCGACATGGTGTTGATGTCAAACTGGGGGGCACGGAACCCGCTAGTGAATGAAAGGGTGGAGCTGACTGGGGATGATCTAGCAAAAGCTCAGATTCTGACGGAACTGCCCGAGGCATATCGTCAGTTAGCAAGTTTGACGCGGAGCAGTCGGCTCGCCCAGGACTTTTGGTCCCTAGGTACCTTCATCATTTGGTAAACCCTTAGCTAGGCTTACCCTGATCTCTTTTTCCTTCGTAGGTGGAGACGCGATGCGAGGGCCGGAGGAGGTGTCGGGATTAGCCGGAGTCCCCGTCGTGGAGGACACTGGTCCTTGCGAGAAAGGCAAGGGAGTGGCACGCGAAGAAGGATCTCGGGAACGGGGAGGCGAGGTCTCGAGTGGGGAGAGAGCGAACCGGGGATGAAGGGCGCCCGAATCAGATATTTCTACCGGTTGGTTCGGCGAAGACCTCCCTGCAGGATCGTCTGCACGGGGGGTAGGTCCCTCCATTCCGCCGGGGGTATCGGAGGTGGTCAAGCCTCGCAAGGTGCCCTCGGTTCAGAAATGGCCATACGGGATCCCTTTGCGGGATATGGGGAGGTCGATGAGCTCGAGTTGAGAGGGTGCCCTCATTCATTTCAAGAGGACTAGAGAGGAAGTTGAGGCGTTTCCGGATGACCGCCTCCATAAGTTGCACTTTCGAGTGGGCCATGACGAGTCGATATTCGAGGACGCCGGGGTGGCAGCGCGCCTCGCAGAGTATTGCATGCTGCCGCGAGACCGCGAATCTTTGACCCGCGTGGGGGCGGAACGGTTGTGCGGCTCTGCTGTATGGCACGTTGTGCAGGTAAGCCGGTTCCCTCGTCTCGCCCTCAGGCTTTCTTTACTCGTGTCCCACTGACTCGGGTCTTTTGTAGATGGTTACGGACATGGTGGCCCTGCGGCGTCGCACTCCTGCGGCCGTCACCAGAGCGGCTCTTGAGACAGCTAGGGCGGACATCAGCGAGGTCAAGGAGAAGCTGAAGGACACGGAAGCGGAGCTGGAGAAGGTTAGGAAGGCCTGTGAGGTAGAAAAGGGGCGGGCCGCGTACTTTGATTCGTCAAAAGCTACGATCGAGCACCAACTCTTAGAGGTGACGCGGGAGAGGGATGACATCCGGTCGAAGCACGCCATAGAGATGGCTAGCAAGGAGACGGTGATCGAGTTGCAGAAGCGGCAGATAGCCAGCCTAAAGGAGACCCTTGAGGTGGAGAAGAGGGAGAAGGGTATCATGATGCGACAGATGGAGGAAAAACGGGAAGTTGAGGGCGGTGTGATCGAGGTCGCTATCCGCCGCTATCATGACGAGCATGTTGTGCCGTTATTGCAAGAGGCTAGGGATGCGGGAGTTCGCCAAGTGGCGAGAGATATGAGGGCTCGGTCGGCCGAGAGGCGACGTCGCTGAGAACGTGGGTTTGGGGAATCCTGTACCTTCATGTATGAGGGTTAAACCCGACGTCTTGTTGTAGCGTGCGGGTGGCTTAATGGATAGCTTTGCTATTTAGATAAATGTATTGGATTGGTCTTGTGTCGGACTGTCTTCTTCCTCGTTGTGTCTGTAGGTCCTTTGTTTTGTGAGGGACATAAATGCCCCCAACTTCGCTCTTCCGAGGATAGTCTGGTCGTCGGGAGAGGGGAGTTGAGATGTATCGCGGTTACCAGGGGTTTGTTGCGAAGCGTTGTGTGAGTCCAGTTGGGTTGTAGAAGCGGGGCGAGGCGGTGCAGTCCGTCCCAATGAGTTCTAAACGTTGATACCGAAGTCTGTAATTGATTATGCGGCACATCCATGCTTCGGCCGCCTCGACGAAGGCGGGACCCATCCTGGGTACGAGCGACGGATAGAAAGAAGAGGGGAAGGATGGTGTAATTTCGAATAGGGGCAATCATTTCGCTGAGATTTGGGCGGGAATCGAAGGGGCCTGTTGGCTTTTGCGTGACTAGACGTCACCCTTACGATTCGACGGCGGGGGGGATCGAAGAGACCCGACCATATCAGGGCTGACGCGTGGCAGAAGTGATGGCTGCCATTACTCGAAGGGTCAGACCACGGGGATCGACGCGGGAGATAGAGCGGATTGATGACACGTGGCGCGGAGTCGACGGTCCTGATACTTCGTAGTGTCGCTTATAAAGACCTTCGGGTGGGGAGCGAGACAGGACTGATTGCCGTGAGAAGGTTTACGAAGCGGCTGCGGTTGTCGGAGATTTCGTTGCCGTTGACAGAGTTGACCGCGAGGTATCGGCCGCTGACGTAGCATTACCATCCCAGTCGTCGGAGCCCTACAGGTAAGAGGTCTGTTTTTGTCGATGTCTTCCTCGGCGTCTTCGTTTCGTGGGACGGGTCGAAGGTGATGGGGGAAGGGACCTCTGCCGTGGAGACTGGGGCGATGCCTCTCGAAATTGCGAGCGTGAAGTCGGTGCTGAAGAGGTCCCTTGCTGAGATCTACGAGTTGTACATAAGGCCACCGTATTCTGTCCGTGAGCCTGACGCAGAAGAGAGGGTGTGTTTCGCGGGCGACCACGAGGTGGGGGTGTATGTGTCCTTCTTCGAGCAAGGGTTGCGCTTCCCCCCCATCCATTCGTGTTAGATGTGTTGAATTTCCTGGGGCTTTCCCTGTATCGTCTGATGCCCAATGCCATTAGCGTGGTTGTTGGTTTCCTTGTGCTGTGCGTGAGCAACCGGGTGTGCCCCTCGCTGTCTTTGTTTCGCCATTTCTTCGCGGTGAAGAAGTTGAGGTCCTACTATTATCTCTCCGCGAAGAAGAGCCATCTGCTTATTAGGGGGTTGCCGGAGAAGATTAAGGGGTGGAGTAAGCAATATGTATTTGTCTTCGTGCTGGAGGATGTGCTGATGAGATCGGATTGGGGAGAGCTAAATCCCGAGGCGAAGGAGGGGGTTGAAATGGGAGACGAGGAGAAACAGGTCGCACAGATTCTAATGGCGATACCGGAGGAAGGCCGAGACTACAGGACACTCGCCCGGGCCGAGATGATAGCATTGAATATCTGGCCCGAAGGTATAATAGATTTTGCTATTAGTGCGTCTGAAGTGCTTACCTTGAACTTTCTTTCTTTGGCAGGTCGCACCATGAGTCTGTCGCTCGAGGAGATGATGAAGCAAGCTGCGGAGTAGGCGGGGCAAACGTCGAAGAAGACGGCCCCCAAGAGGTTGCGCGAAGAAGGCGTGGTGGAAGGGTCGATGAGGGGGCAGGTGTCCGCCAAGAAGAGGAAGATGTCTGCCAGCTCGTCTGTCTCTGGTGCTCCGGTGCAGGGGAGAGTCGGTCAGCACGGGGGAGGGAACCGGGGAGG